>PVJX010031908.1:0-20836 GCA_004027295.1 Dolichotis patagonum | reverse complement strand
ATATACATGCAATTATATCAAAAGGGTAAAATTAAACACAACAAAACAGAACAAAGCGGATCACAAGAAAGCAATGTAAGAGACAAAAATTTCAAAACTAGACAATCGGAGATATTCACTCTCTATCATATTGACTCTTGTTTTCTTCCAAATAGTTGTCCATATTGTCACATACAGGGAATTCACATGAAACAACATATTATGGAATTGATCTGTGCAGGACGAGGAGGGCATTTCAGGTCTTCAAGACCAGACATTAGGGAAGCCAAGAATGGCTGTCATAGTGTCTCTCATTCTCCTCAAAACATATCTCAGCATCTTAGAAAGTCTAGAAAAATCGAAGCACGCAGCTCCTATTTCCATCTCTACTTTGCCTGGCTTCTTTCTCTGGCTCTTGTCTCCACCTTGTGGCGAATAGCAGCACACACTGGTAGGCTGCACCCCACTGCAGTCGCCTCAGAATTCCGTCATTACTCCCACAGGGAACCCTGTAATTACGTACCACATCTGCTCTGTCTGCCCCTCCCTTCTGTGTTTATAGCCTTTCTCTAAATTATTTCTGTGTTGTGTCCAATTATTCCTTAGGCTGCACATTTGCAAACAAAGCCTAGTACCTCTTAGTGTTCAATTACTGTGGTATGCTACCTCATTAAGCATATGAAAGGACACCATATGCATAAATGCATTCCAATAACAACCAAAGGAAATGGGCTTTGTGAACTTAGGTTTCCGTGTATGTTTCAAACTAACCCATGTATTCAACTTGATTGAAATTATCTGTGCAGATTGGTTTCAAAACATGAATGCAACTGGGTATGTTGGTGCACACCTAAAATCCTGGCACTTGGTGGGATGAGGCAAAAGAATCACAAGCTTGAGGCTATCCTGGAGCACATAGTGAGACTCTGTATCAAGGGAAAAAATAATAGCTGAAAGTTTCAGAGGGGACCTATTGTAGGAAAAGTAAAAATACAAAGGCTCCCTGGTCTTTGGATCCAGCTATGTTTCTGCCCAACTCAGTGAATTTGGGTGGTTCACTTCACTTATCTGTGTCTGTGTCCCTCAACTCCAATCAGAGGTTTCTATCACCTGGTATTTGGGACCCACTCAAACATAGTCCTGTGATCTTCTAAGCACTACATAAGATAGGAATCAAATGCTTGTGAAAAACTGAGGGCTTTTTTTTCCAATCATGATGTTATGCAGCTTGGGGGTAGGTGATTGGCTCTTGCTCACGTGTTCATACCTCACCAATACTGTGCTATAACAGATTGGACACTGATGCTGATGACCTGGTTGTGGGGACAAAGATGCCCTTTAGGATTCCAGTATACTTGCAGACACAGAGAAATCAACAGAGAGGGAAAAAGTTTTGGCAACACCTGTTTAGCAACTATTAAGACCAGAGCTTGTCCTTCTGACTAAGGCAGTGGTCACTGTAGAGTGCAAATTTGCCACATATTTTAATTTATTTAATGCATTAACTATGTCACCACAATCAAGGTCTTTTTGTCAAAGAACTGGTTCTTGTGACACAGGTGTCTGATGAAATAAGGGACAACCCCATTGCCAATAAAATCATGCCCAGGTCAAGGAGAGTTATGCAAGAAGATCTTCCATCTGCATACGACATAAATGATGTCACTGAGGGGCGCTTTTTCTAAGTAACTGGCAGTTGTGCAGCAATGAGAAGATCTATGCATCTGCTTGCTGAAGGGGACAGTCCATGGGGCAGAGTGGGAAGAAATAGCATGTGACTGCTATTTGCTATTGAAGCAATTGCTATTTTTTCACCTTGTACATGAAGTCAAGGACGGGTCTGGCCTGATGAAGCTAATTGCCACCATTTCCTCTGCGAGGAAACTGTTGGTAAAGGATGTGATTTGTTGGTGTTTAAAGAGTATATTATGGTCTTGCTGGATGGGGTTTAGATGTTATTTCTTTAACCATTTCTGGTTTCAAAGTGCAGATTTTTTGAAATTAGTTCAAACTTTCCATTCTTACTAACCAACCACTGCCCACTGCGCCGCTTTGGTAGAGGAGGACTGTAGAAGACAGACCTACAGTGCATCCCATTGCCTTATGTGTGCTGAAAATATGAAACTGAAATCTTTGAAACATTGTCTTTGCTTACTATCTTTCCTTTTTTTGTTAAAAAGTAGCTTTGTGGTTTAAAAACACAAAGCCTGATAAAACTACACAGAAGGCTTTCTAAACATCAGAAGTTCCTACGAAATGACAAAACGATGAGTTAAGTGTGAATGAATGAGAGACATATGGATTCAATTTCCCTCGAAATGTGCATGGTTTAAAAATGAGGAGGAAAGAGTACTTGGCAAAATGTGCTTAGGGTTTTCCTGGGCCCAGAAGGTCTGGTAAATGACTTGAAGCATTTGACAAACTGAGCCAGCTGCTTGCCAAGCCTGTTCCCAAGGGAAAGTCTCCCCGGGATGTGATTTTGTGACTGCAATCTAGTAACACTTAATGTCTAGTAACACTTAATGTGATGCCACAGTGTATCACAAGACCTTGGCCAAGGCAGGGGCAAAGAAACCCAAGGGCAGATGTGGACAGAAGGAACCTGACCTTTCGGAACTATGGGAAAAGCCATCTGGTGGGAATGTGCCACACTGAATCGCACTGAAAACAGACGTGTCCAGGGCAATATGTTAAACGCTTCTCTGCATCCAGTAGGGGCCCAACAACTTTGTATTCTGAACCCTAAAAATACATGTACTGAATCTCCATTATGACGAGGAACCCATGTGACTTCAAACTTTGGTCCCAGTACCAGTTCTCAGCCCATCTGTGTCCAATCAGGGCAGATAAGCCACACATTGATTTGAACAGGTGAAATTTATACTACAGCAGTATTTGTAAAGATCTAATTCAGCATCAAATGATATAGGGAATATACTGGCATCGCTCTACATCTACTTCTAAAGGAAGTATCTCAGGTACGTTAAATGGCCCAAAGGTGTTAAACAACATAATGGTTAGGAGAGCTGGCAGAAGGGTCGGTTTCCAGAGTTCACAGCCCACATGCCGCAACTGGATCTTAGGAGGTTACCCAACTTTGGTCTGTGTACTCAAGGACTAATAATCCTGTCCACCTTGTGGGCTCTTGTGACAGTATTTTGAGGTAACTAGAAAAGATCCTAGGCACAGGGCTCAGTGAACATTACTCTATTACTCTGTCTTGGTTTAGAGTGTATCCCCACTACACCAGGAGCCTGCCTCAGTGAAGCCTGGGCCAGCAGGGGGACTCATCTGCACACACACCGAATACTTCTCAGCATAAGTAACTTGAAAGATCACAGAATCATCCACAACTATCTCCACATTCTGTTGCTCACCATTAGAGTTTTATTCTCAATTTTAAAATCTTCTGTAATTTGAGAAAGAAATAACAAATATATTTTGAAATAGGCATAGTCTTACTCTTTAAAATGAAAACAAAGTGCGACCATTCCAGGTCATGTGCAGCAGGCCTTACTGCCTCCTCAGCAATGGTGTCTGTGTTTGAAGACAGGTGATCCCTGAGTGTCCTTGGGGCAGATGGCAGGAAAGGACAGGTTTGCAGGACAGATGTGGTGGATGCATGAACAGTAGTGTTAATCACAACTGATAAGAAACAGTCCTGGGAAATACTGTCAACAACGGTAGCATTGTCCAACTTTTGAGTAGAAAAGCCAGACCAGATATTTCAGCTCTCTAATTTTTAATTTTCCTCAAATAATATCAGTAAAGGCATGGATTCCAGAGATGAAGTGCCTTTGCTATTTGCATGGGGAAGGTTGAGGAAAACCCTTGTTATTACGGCTTCTCAAATGGTCATGAATCTGAATGGCATTTTCCCAGAGAGATCATCAATATAGAACCAAACGGATTTGCCAAAAGCACAGTAGCAATGTCACCGTAGACACCAAACATGAAGCAGCCTTATACTTGACATTGAAACATTGAACTTGGTTTGAGGAATAGTTAATGATGGTGTCTTAGCTACTTTTCTCTCTTTGCTGAGACAAAATACCCAACACTCAAAATTAAAGAAGGAAAGATTTATATACCTTACAGTTTGTGGAGGTTTCAGTTCATAATCAGCTGGCTCTCAGGCAGTGGGGCATGGCACAGCGGCAACAGTTCAAGGCAACAGAGGACAGCACAAGGCAGTAATAATGAGAGGGGAGAGCAAGCCTCTTTTCTGCCCTTATATTGTAAGCAGGCTACCACTCCCTAGGGTGGGTGTAGGGCTCACAGCTCTGCGCCCACAAGGGCTGAGGATGTTTACAAAGCAAGAGCCCTGGGCCCATGCTAAGTGGCTTAAACTTCTTAACTTCTCAATTTGACACAATGTATCCACCATAACAGATAGTACAGAAACAGAATGTTTCTAGTTAAAGAACTAGAAACATTTATATGGAAGACATGGAGCTTTCCCCTGAAATATTTTTGAGTTTCAAGCAATTTCCTTGGTCTATTTAATATTCTTAAAAAATAAGCAAGGTAAAATTTAGGTTTCTCTGTCCTGTGAGTTCAGAACCCAAAATACAGTTCTACTAAGGATCCTACTCCTGAAGTCTCTCCACCCACATAATGACATCTCAATCTTCATCCTAAGCCTCAGCCAGGAAGTGTGCATACCTGGCTCTCTAAAGAGCCATCTTCTATAAAAATCCTGTTGCATGCATGTAGTTTAAAATGAACCACCTTTCATCTCCTAGGACAGCAGCTGTAATTCTGTTGATACCACTCCTGGTGTGCTAGGGCAGAGCCATTCACCCATCAAGCTGCCCCAATAGTTTAAAGCATTCCATACCCTCTTCACCAGCCTAACTCGTTCACATTCTCATGAAAATATTGTCTTCATCACACAAACATATAAGCAATGGTTATAAAGTAAAACTAACTGAAGTATCAGGTCCTACCAATTAAAAGAAACCAAGGATGAGCTGATAATATTTTCAAATATGATTTCTTCCCAATATTTGCCCTAGAGGGTCAAGAAACGCCCTACAGTGTCATGATTTAGAAAAAGTGACAGACTGTCATTCAAGCTTGAGTTTAGCTTTGTCTGTTTCCTGCAAACTTGAAGCTTGAGCAAATTAGTGATTTTTTCCAAATTTGTTGGCCTTAAATTTCCTTATCTGTAGGCAGGGACCCAAATTCCACCTAACAAATTTATTATTAAGATTAAACAAAATGCCATATGCTATGTATTTAGCAGATGGCTCAAGCATAGTAGATAATCAAGCTATGGATATCATTTACTCTGCTTTCTCTGCTTGCAGCATGTTTCTTTATGATCCCTATCACTTTGAACATCCAGAGTTCCTAGGAAGGGTCACCCCTTTCCTTTCTTGGGCCTCACTGGCACCCATAGGTGGGCTGAGCCTTACACAGAGGAAGAAGAGGCCAGCAGGGAGGCCTCACCCTTCCTGAAGAGGAGTGCACAGGACGGACAGTGTTGGGGAAGTCAGCACTGGCAGCTCTGCCTTGTGTGACCCAATCATAGTCCTGCAAGCACCTGGAAGATTCAGAGGGGTTTGGAGGATAGGATGGCCCTGGGACAGGGTCCAGAGTGTGACAAGGAAGCCTCCTGTTCCTTCCACAGCATCAAGGCTGCTGTCCCACTCAGCCTCTCAGGCCACTCCTGAACTCAGGATGCAGCTTCTGAAGTACCTGAAACCCAGCGGGCCTGTGCTCCTGTGTTTCCTGAGTGGCCATAATCAAGCAGCATGATTTGGAAGGTAAAAACAGTAGCAATGTTTTCTGTCGCAGGGACTGATTGGAAGTCTGAAATAAAGATGCGAGCAGGGCTATACCCCCCGAGGCCTTCCTGCCTCCTCCAGCTTCCCGTGGTTGCCAGTGCTCCTTGGCTGCAGCTGCAGCTATACCAAACCAAATGGACATCTAAGATGGGGGGATAGTGCACAGTTCACAAGCACAGACAGTTTTAACACCACCACGGCATCCTGACAAACCCAAGCACCACAGAGCCCTCCTTCAGAGAGGAAACAAATACGCCCATGGAAACTTGTAGAAACCAGGTTTATTTAGAGAACTTTGCTTCTCAGAAATTAATAATTTCTTCACTTTAAGCTTTTGACTTTTTTGGAGTTCATGGATTACAGTGGAGAGGAGCTTGACGGAATGTATTTCCTAACATTACTGAGTTAAAAAGTGTCCAGTTGAAATTCATTCCCACCGAACCTGTGAGAGTGACCTTATTTGGAAACACAGACTTTGCAGATATAATTAAGATGAGATCATATTGGATTAGGGTGACTCTCATCCAGTATGATTGGCCATAATGGGCCATGTAAAGAGGTAGAAATACCGTATTGGTCAGGTTTCTCTAGAACAAAGATATATATTTGATGTGATCACAAAATATGGTAAATATGTTACAGTAAGAGACACATCATCATTAATCTCCCTCTAGAAATACTGTCCCCCACTTCAAATATCCCCATCTCTCTTGCCACTTTTTGAAGCAGTTCTGGAAGTTCTGTTTCATGTCTTTAATTGTGCTGCCATGGCTGCCTCAATGTCCTGAGTTGATTCAAAATGTTACCTTAAATGGTCATTTTAACTCTGAGAAAGAGCTAGAAGTCATGTTGTGCCAGATCAGATGAATAAGGTGCATAAAGACATGATGCCATAATGTTTTTGTGAGCCTGTCTTTCTGTTGGATGGCACTTGACAGTAGCATTCACTGTGGCTTTTTTTCCCCAGGAAGACTTGAAAACTTCAGAACTTCTTCATAAAGTAGAAAGAATGACAGAATAAATGTGTTTGAAGTAAAGGCAATTATTGGTAGTGTGCTTTTATTACAATGCATTTTAAAAACTTAAACATTCATTTGTTGTATATTTTAATGTGTATATGTAATTATGCAAGGGGATTTGCTGTAAGCAGTGGGGCGATCTACCACGGATGTCTGAGCTGGAGAGCCAGAGGATCTAGTAACTGCTCAGTCCAAGGAGTTGAATCACAGAAAAAGAGGGACCAAGGATGTAGCAAAACTGAGCTCAAGACTGAGCACCTAAGAGCTCCCTAAGGAGTCACTGGTGTGAGTTCGAGTTGAAAGGCTGAAGAAGCGGAGTCAGATGTCCATAGGTAATAACAGCAGCAAAAGATTCACCCACTCAAGCAGAGTGGAACTTTTAAAATGTAGGCCAACCTCTTTCTTCTCTTCTTCTCTTTTCATTCCATTAGAGCTTCAGCCTGCTGAATAGTGGCTCCCACAAGCGAGTGGGTCTTCCCCCACTCAATTTGCTGGTCTGAATGCCAATTATGTCTGGAAATCCACCCCCCCACCACAGACACATCCAGAGGTGTGCTTTATTAATTTGCTTGGCATATCTAAACCCAGTCAAATTAACAATACTAACCATCATAGACATACAGCGAAGGGGGTCATGTGACAATGGATAAAGAAATAGGGCATTGTCTACTTTGTGGATCATCAAAAATTGCTCAAACTGTAATAAGGCTAGGACTTCAAACTTTCAGAGGTTTGTATTCCACTAGCAATCTTAATGAAACTCCATTTCAGAAACAGAATACAATTAATGCACTTGTAATCGCTATATTGATAAATTACACCTTTAAGACATAGTACAATAACAGTGAATCAAATTATACACACTGAAATTTTTTGTCATAATTTACTACGTGACTTGAAATCTACAAAAGATGTTGAAAGGTGTTATCACTAGTTCAATTTCCCCCCTAATCTTGAGGTACACATTTATATTGGTTTTCTATTGCTGACCTAATAAATTACTATGGACTTCGCTCAAACTGATACAAGTTTATTATCTGAATAATTCTAAGTAGTTTGAAATGGGTCTTCTGGGATATCAGCAGGGATTAGAGACTTTTCTTCATGGAAGCTTTGGGGACCATCAGTTTCTTGTCCATTTCCAGCATCTATATCCCTGGGCCCATGGCTTCAACTTCAGAGTGGATTATTATCACCTTTTTCTGGATTGTCACATTGCTTTTATTTGCCTTTGACCTATTTGCCTTTCTCTTATCGGGACCTTTGTGATTATACTTGGCCCATTTGGATAATGCAGGATAATTGTTACATCTAAGAATATTTATCACATCAGCAAAATTATCGTTACCTTTTAAGGTCCAATATTCATAATTTTTGGTGAAGTTTTGGCCAAGCCATGTCCACAACATCCTCTTAAACTAGAAAAAACAATTTAGGACTGGGGATTTATCTCAGTGGCATAAGCACCTGCCTGACAAGCCTCAGGTTGTGAGTTTGATCCCTGATACCAGAAGAAAAAAAAACAATTTACCATTTTAAGATTTCAGAATATGTCACATCTACATAACTTATCATTGTTCTTGGAGACTGTACAGTATTTTAGGAACTTCACTCTAAGTGACACTGATAACTGTATATTTAAAAAGTGATTGACACTTATGAATAAATGTTTTGTCTGTTTATTGACCCATGATTATTGGTGGCATCAATCAGCTTTCTGTTGCTGTGAAAAAATACCTGAAGAAAAACAATTTAAAGGAGGAAAGGTTTACTTTGGCTCATGGTCTCAGAGGTTTCTGTCCACAGTCAACTAACTCCATTGTTTTTAGGTCTATGGTAAAGCAGAAACATCCTGGTGAAAGGGCATGGTAGAGCAAAACTGCTTACCTCAAAACAGCCAGGAAGCAAAGAGGTCAAGGAAAGGACCATGGACAAGATGTACCCTTTGGGTGCATCCCTAGCTGCCTACTTTCTGCAACTAGGCCTGCCTTACAAACTTCCAGCATCTCCCAGTAATGCCAGCAGAGCACAAATGCATCAATGGATTCATTCATCGATGAGGTTAGAGTCCTAACAATCCACTGGCTTCCTAAGAGGCTCAGTTCTGAACGCTGCTCCGTTGAACACCAAGCCTCCAATATGGGGAACATTTTAGATCCAAGTCATTACCGTGATGTTATAAAAGAAATCTTTGAGGATACCTTGTTTTCTAACTATTTAACTCTTCTTAAAACACGGAGATGAATCTGATAACTGCAGATGCTTCGAAGGGGAAATTCTCAGCAAAGACACAGGCATTTAAGCTACTGCTATGACTGTCCAAGCTAGCATGAAGGCCTGTCTGTTTTTGGTTTCTAACTTGATTCTTAAAGATTTGGCAGATTCATTTTATGGTCAGGAGGGCAGTGCCATTTTACACTGACTACGCAATAATAGTCCAAGGTGGATATTTGACCTTGCTAAACATCTGTTAAAAGCTGATGGCCACTTTAGTTACTTACACTCTTAAGTAATGAATGGCTTCTCTCTGAGCTACAGGGTCTGTGCCTCTCTTTGGAAAAAAATCTCTGTTGGAATCCCAAGGATACTGCTTACTAAGTGTGCAATTTTTGGAGTTACTTAGTTCTCTGAGCCTTTGTTTGTCATTTTTATAGAACAGGAACAATAATCTTACCTTCAGAAGGTTTTCAGTAAAGACTAAAGGGATAAGGTATAAGGCATTTTGCTCAGTAATTGGCCAATAGGAACCTCTTACATTATATTTAATTTTATTAATGATTTGTGAAGAGATAGGGTAAGTAGAATTTTCATTTGGGCACTTTAATAGATTCTAATTTAAAAAGCTATTTAAAAAATCTCATTAATTTTTTTTTTAAAGAATACCTTTACTTATATGAGGTAACACATGTCAGCTCATCTGAGCGATTCAATAATTACACACTTCATATTGCCATGTTGTACAGGATATATATATATATATATATATACTTTTTTTTTGCAACTTAGAAAAGATATTTGGAAGTGAAAAGAGGATTTCAGGATTTCAAAAACAGAAGAATGAGTAAAGCTTGTCGTGGTCACTGTGAGCAAACGGGCACAGCTCGTGGTGCAGCAGGGAATGAAGTGAGAACAAGTGGGGGGAGGACATTTTCACGGTGGCTGCTCCCAGAGGTAGTGGAGTGAGAAGCAGGCTGGCAGCAGCCTGCAAGGGCTGGAGCATCCTAATTGATCAGACCCAATGTGGAATTCATCACCAGGGCAAAACCAGAGCAGGAAGGCATGCATCATTTTGGAAAGTAAACCGAATCTTGGGGCTTGTTAATGAGTCATCCATTTGAGACCCACACATCAGTCCAAACAATGCTTCATTCTAAAGCAGCGAGTGCCTTTAAAAAAACAAAAGAAACAATTTTTTAAATTATTTTATGCACAACAAAATCATTCAGCACACAACCTACTGGTGTTCTGAGTGAAGGTGTTCTGAATACTTCGGATTACTTGAACCATAAATTTCAGGTTCCTGAGACTGGATTACAGACATCAAGCTGACTCTCAGCAGACAAGTAAGATGTTGTATGGAAACTGAAATTTCATCTGGAAATTTTCTTACAGCTGTTCCTCCATTTGCCCCTTTCCGGTTTAGGACTTCAGCAGGTCTCCAAGCAAAGCCAGCTCAGGCCAGGATCTCTGAAGAGCAGGCAGACAGATTGCAGTGCAGTTTAGTCTCCAGGCAATTCTCCCTGGGCCATTAGGATCATTTGCAGGATTTCTGCTCCATGACGCACGGAAGTTTGGCAGCAACCCTTAAAGAGAACTAGAGCCTGTTGGTTTTTAACCGTTGAAGATTCCAAATAGTAATATCTCATGCAGCAGTGATTTCTAGCTTTAGAAAGAAAAAGAATCTCTAGAAAATATTTGGGAATATTGTCTTCTTGTCCTTTGTTACCATCACTCTGGTTTCTGTGTTTTTTCCACTCTCAAGAATAATCAGCAAGAACAGCCATGGCAAGAAGGCTTTTCCCTACTTTTGCTCACTTCCTCAGTTTCCTGAGAGTGGTAGTGCTTGTGGCTTCAATTTCAGTATTAACTTCACAACATTAGGCTTCCTTAGAATGACAGAGACTAATTAGTCTCCAGATTAGACTGACATGTGTCCTTCCTTGAACATGCCAGCAGCAACTGAAGTAATCCATGTTTAGATTTTCTTCTTTCCTCATGATAATATCTACAATGAATTATTAGAGGACTTAGGTTTTGTTTTTTTTCCCCTGGAGTAAACATATTCATTCCAGAACAGATCCCTCTCTTGCTGGTCTTATTCCCCCAAGGAAGACAGGCTGAGTTTAATTAGTCCCAAAGCCCCAGAACATCTCCTGAAACCTGGCACAGAACAGACACACATCATAGATGCTGATGGTGTTAATTAATTCATGAGTTCCTAAAACCACTTTCAAATGTGAAGTCATTTAAATTCTGATAGTGGCGGCTGCATACATAGATCTACCTCATGTTAGCCATAGAGGGATTTTTCTGCTACACAAGGCTGTGGAGGGAGTCCAGGAGTGCTACATCTCAACCTCTTCTGTCCTGTAGAGTGTGTCCACATATATGAGTCACTTAAAATCCACGAAGAGAAGGCAGAGCAATCCTTAAACATTTTATGAATTAAATGTTCTGCGTTGAAATAAAGCATCAAAGGAAAATAGAGCCCACTAGAAATCAACAATATAGGTCTGGGGATGTAGCTTAGTGGTAGAGCATGCATCCATTTTGCCTGAAGCCCTACCTTCAATTCCCAGTGCCAAAAAAAGGTAAAAAAAAATTCTCAGTGCATTACCTTGGTTCTGGTAAGGATAATACAGAAAAAGGACCAAATATGTGTTTCAGGAAGATGAAAGTCAGAGCTGTGCAGAACTACAACCTGAATGTTTTCCTGAGGAGAAGCATGTAAGATAAACAGCTTCCCCTGTGTTGGCACTCAACACTTCAATACTTTGGGAGATGAAACGATAAATTCCCTGAAAAGCTTTAAAACTATACTTAAAACCTATCAAATATCCCAACAGAAGCATAAATTATTGAGCTCTCATTGTACACCAGGTGCAGTTTGGTAGAACTCACTATGAATATGATAAAAAATATGCAACCCAAGTGGCATTTCCGTGATTTCTGGAGTGCCTCCTTATACAGATCTCAGGACGTAGAGTGCATTACGATCGGATCAAATGAAGCACAGAATTCAATTGCTTCAACTGTGTAAGTGACTCGGGGGAAATGACACAGAGCTGCTGCCACCTGTCCTGACATCATCCTTGACATAGGGAGGTCAAATGCACGAATATGTCCTAAAACAATCGTTTGGAATAATTGCAGGGGAGAGAGAGAGAGAGAGAGAGAGAGAGCGCGAGAGAGCCAGATAGCTGATCTCACCCCACAGCAGCAAGCCCTCAAGCACCTCTCCATAATAGCACTCCCTCACCTTTTTGTACTAATCTGAAAAATTCTACACATTACCTTGCTTCAGATATGTTTTTCTACTTTCTCTTCTTTTCTAGAAGCTGAAATATTAACTGAAATATCAAGGTCCCTACAGATCTACTGTCTTTTCTAGGACTGTCTTTTGTCTCATTTTGACCTCTGGGGAAATGAGGAGACAGAGTTATAAGCAGCCTTTGGGAATTTGGAGTCTGCTTCCAGGGAGAAGTTTGACATCCCACTGCAGACCAAATGCGTCATTCTTGATCTCAGACATACCACTGAGGGTTTGATGGAATTTTTTATGGACTTGAAGTCTAGTTTACTTTTTGACTCCACATCCCAATTTCAGTCGAGAATACTTTAGCCTGTGTAGATCTTGGTAAATAGTATTGAGAGGACACCTAAAAATGGGTATTATTTAATGTTTTTCACTGGCACAATCATATGCATAAAATTTATGGACTTAAAAATTATCTTGTAGCCATTCAATGATAATTTCTGAAAATATCAGTTTTTGCAAAAAACAATGCCATCATTCTTGTCTTTCATAAAGAAAGAAATTAATTCACAGAATAAATTCATGCCATCATTAGCATGTCTCAGGGGACGGACCTCATATCTGAGAGCCAAGCTAATTTACCCTGCTTCTTGCTGAATAATTTCTTACTTCATGTAAATTTCTTGCTCCCAAGGAACAGACTTTACATTTTTGTCAGAAGCTAAGTAGGCTCAGTAGTTATGACTCCCAATCTGAATCTCCCCATTTGTTAAACAGATTTGATGAAGACAAAAAAATTTTTCAGCGCACTGTTCACTGTAACACTGCAAGCATGTATGTGAGGTGTGATTCTGTTAAGATTTTTATCAGCCTTCCCCTTGAGCCTGGATGAGTTCTGGCTGTTTTTATTTTCTGACTGGTTGGTCATTGCCAGAATATCCTGTGATGCTTCATTTTCTCACAAAAATACTGTTTGCCACGACTCAGGGAAGGAAGCTACAGCCTCGTTCCCTTGGGGAAAGGTGGGAATAATAGGAACTTGTATTTGTGTGATGTTTTCCATTTATGGAAGAAGAATTTTCATCAGAATTCTTAACAGCCTTTAAACATGCACACACTTTGAATTCCTGAATGATTATTATTTTAAAGCATGAGACTAAATGAATACTTTATTTCAGATATTTATACATTTTCCTTGTAGTATCCCTTTCATTGAATTGTTGAGCCACGTAAAAAAAAAACAAAAAAATCATTACAGAGAGCATTTTTTATCTAATGTTAAAAAAATCCTTTACAACTTTGAAAACATGACTTGATAGAAAGAATTTTACATCAAATTCAAACGCTGACTTTGATCCCAAATAAGTTTGTTTGTTTTAAGTTAATGCAGTGCTTTAAACACATAAAGTAAAGGCTCTCTGTAATCCAAAGACTGATTTACAAATGAGGTCAGCAGTGGTTTGCACTCTTGGGGTGGAGGGAAGGAAAATTAAAGCAAACTATCACTTTCTGATTCATAGTATGAGATGGCAAATAAATGATGACCATCTTGAAGATGTTCAAAAGTAGACAGAGAGGGTGAGAGGTTACCCTGCAGAGCAAGCTCTGGAGCCAGAGACCAGGAGAGCAGAGCTGCGGGCTGCGGGATACGGTGGTTCCCTTCAGCTTCACAGAAGGTCCCTGAGACGTTACTTTGTTTCCGATGCATTGGAGACTTCCCATCTGAAGCATTCTAAGAATTGGTGGTTGAGGGACAGAGACAAAGACTGCTTTGATACCATTTTTCCCTGAGTATGGATTCAGATTAGAGACTTGTTGTTCAGCATTGGACACTAGAAGCCAAAGAAGATACAATTGCTGCAGGAGCAGGTCTAGGCAAGGCTAGGCCAGGAGGAAAAGTTACTCACTAAAGTCGAAGGCCTTTAGGAAGAAGTGGATGTATTTGCTTCTTCCTCCTTATGGGTAGTTCCTGCATCAGTGTTAAGCTTGGTCCAGCCTTGAAGATCCAACTCTGGAACACTTTCTGCTAGAGGCAGGGAGGCCTGTCCCACAGGGAGGTTCTTGCCCCTGTCTGACCCCCAACTCTGAACAGTTGTATGTATGGCTGTTGATCCCTGCTATTTTATAGTTCCAGAATGCAAACCTCTGCTCCAGGAACGAGCTGCTGGAAGTACTCGGGGGTTTAAATTGCATCCTTCTCCCTCTTGGTAAAGTCATAATTTCCTTAAGCCATATCCAGAACCCTTATGCCATATCCAGAATCCAGCCATATCTCACCTGTCCACACAACGCCATTGCTGGGGCCAAAGGAATAAATGTACCCGTGGTCTCTTGGTACTGGGCCAGCTCACCCTGAAACTCAAATGGGTGCAGTCCCTCCTGGACTGTGTGGTGGACCTTGGCACCATGTCTGCAAAGGGAGGACAGTGATAAAGAGGTGCCCGTACATGTCCCCTGGTCCTCATTATAGTGTTCAGTGATCCGTGAGCTAGGGAGCTGCTCCAGCGGAGTAAAACTCATCAGGGAGTGACAGCAGAGCTACATTCGCTGACATCCAAAGGGCTCCTTGCTGCAGGTCACTGACCATGGCACTCGTTGGTGGATTTTCTGGGCACAGGGTGAGTATCCCTTATCCCAAACTCCAGAACAGAAATGTTTCAATTTCAGATTTTATTTGCATTTCAGGATATTTGTGTATATGTAATGAAGTATTTTGGAGATGGAGCTCACATCTAAACACAAAATTCACTAATGTTTCATATTTGCCTTACAGGCATAGCCTGGAGGCAATTTTATATGATTTTTTAATGTACCTGCCCTTTGACTGTGACCCATCACACGGGGTCAGGTAGAGGATTTTTCACCTGTGCTGTCAGGTTCACTCTCAGAAAGCTTCAGATTTTGGATTTTTAGATGAGGAAAGTTCAACCTATATTGATTTTAAACAAAGGAGAAATGTTTTACTTGTCTTCTTTTATTAAGTGTGTGGGTCATAGACTACTACAAATCAAATGTGTAATTGCAAATATAATAAGATGATTAATGGAATTAAGAGTACAATGATACAACAGAAATTACTCCATGAAGTTATTTCATAAATTCCATCTGCTCTGGCGTCACCCTCTGTGGAGACCTTGTAAGGGCAGGAACATAGCAAGTTGGACACAGGTGTGTAAGGTACCATCCTGAGTTCTAGGCAACACTGTTGACATCCAGCCTCTATGCCAGCTCTAGCACAGTGCTCTGAATTCACTGAGCACTTTCACCAAGTCACACTCTGTCTAGCTGACGTTTCCCATAAACATCACCTTTGGCTGCATGTCCCTTGCCCCTCTTGGAAAGTTCCCACTCTGCAACCTGAGGGCACCGAGTCCTCCCCAGAATCCAGCTCACTCTCTCCGGGAGCTTTCTCCAGCCTCAGTAGTCACCCTGGAGTTGGCTCTCAGGCCTGTGTTTTCACTCAGCCCAACACTCACTCTGCCTGCAAAGCATTCACAGCGTGCTGCCTCTCCCCAGCCGGCAGGGTCCACATTGACACACAGGAAGGCTACGTGGCTTCCATCTTGCTTCTCCCCGGCTGGTAGAGCCTCTGCCAGCCCATGGGGAGGAGCCTCTGAACAGCCTCACTGGAAGAGGCCCTGTCATTGGAGAAAAACAGCAAAGAAGCCACCGCTGCCTCCCACTCCCCATTCCCCCTCATAAGCCATTAGACATGACACAGGCTGATACAATAACAAGTGAAGTAACTGAAATAGGGAAGTAACCTGACATTTAGATTGTTTGATTGACTTTGCAGGTCTGAGGTCAGTGGTCTGGGTAAATATTCAGAGTTTAACAATATGTAATGTAATGATTGTAGATTTCCTATTAGTGTTTTGTTTTGTTTTGTTTTGTTTCATTGTACTGTTCTGTTTTACTTTCTTTAAAATAAAGATAATTTCATATATATATATATATATATATATATATATATATGGCATTAGCATTTTAGTTTTAGGTAGTGGAGGAGCTATAGACATTTTCTAAAGAAAATGGCTTCCATGGGGGCACTCTCTTGGTGAAAGTGTCATCAACCCTAGGGAAGGCTGAGGTCCTCTCCCTCCATCTCTCTCCCCTCTGCAACCATCTGGCCAGGTACCTCAGGTCCTCAGTTCCCAGGTAATCCTCCATGACCCCCACTGCCTCCTCACTTCACCTTCAAAACACTTTAGCTTTTCTTCCCTATTCTAGCTTTAAAACCCAAGCACACATGTTAAAGCATACTAAAATAGTCAGGAAAGTCACGATCATAAATACCATCACCCCTTGGTAATCCCCGGTCATGGTTTCAGTCTCCTGAATGCTGCCATAGAGGTCATATGATGGTCTCCTGTCATTTCACATCTTAGCAGGAGTGATCTTCTGTGTAACTGAATTTTCTCCATTTGACCTTTTTCATAGTCACCTAACATTCTTGAACAATTTGTTTAATCATTTTCTTGTTTGTGAACATTTAAACTTTTGCTATTGTCAGAAAAGTGGTGAACAACTTTATACACAAATGTTTGTCTACATCTTGGCTTTTGGGGCTAAATTCCTAGAAATAAAATTAATAGATTAAAGGGAATAAATGTCTTTAAAGTGGTCAACATTTGCCATGGCTTTGGTAGAAATTGAAGTCAGTTTCCTTGACTGGTCACTCATGGATTCCAGGCTCCTCTGCGAAGCCCTATGCTTGCATATAATGTTCTGTGTTATGTTGAAGGGTAGGAAAGCTAGTTCTTTCATGTTTCAGTTCTTGACGAATACTGTCAACACTTTATTATCTAATTTGATATTTATTCTAGTTATTTTTGCCCTCTACCCAATTGGCTCATGTTGGGTTTAGAGTCAGTTGTTGATCACAGTACAGGAGCCTAGGGCACAGGATCCCCACGTCTTATTTGTAGGAAATACATTTTTCCTAATTAATTCTTTGCATTTAATTTCATTTATGGTTTCTTCCCTTCCCTCCTCCCCCATTCCTCCTCAGGTACAATAGCATATCATTTTGTTAAAGTTCTTTATATTTTTTTCACAAACTCAAAGATCAATAGGAAGACTACAGTAGTTTGTGGAGGGTAGAGGAGAAAATTGAATCTAGGGCCTTCAGACTGAACAATATCCCCAGCGCATTTTTCAGTGTTTTAAAATTTTGAGACTGAATATCGAAGTCACAAAGTTCCTGCAGCTGGGCTCCAACTCACAACCATACTGCCTGAGCCTCTCAGCGTGCTGGGATTACAGATGTGCTCCATCATGCACAGCTTGTAGGCGGCAAGGTTAGATTTTCTTCTGAAAAGCGTTGCTCAGTACTGTGCAGAGTGAGCTGGAAGTGTGAAGCGCAGCTTCAGAGGACACAGTGAGAGGCTCATTAGTGGCAGGAGAGTAGGTGGGGTCTCTGGGTAGGGCACACAGCTCCCCTTCACTCCGGCTGTGACATTCGCTCTCCTCATACTGTGTGGTTACCTTTCTTTTTGATAGTCAGCACTGGTCAGACCTCCGTGGTCCCAATGTGGGTAACACAGCCACACCCCATGTGACTACATTTTGATCCTTTGGTTGGGAGCCTATGGCCACCTATTCATTCGCATTTCAAGTTTGTCTTCAACAATGACATTGACAAAAGTTCATATTATATGGGAGAGCCTTGTAAACACCCACATTTTTGCAGCCTTTTACCTGAACTTATGGTAAGAGCTATGGTAGGAGGTAATCATCATGTCAACTATGCTGAATTTCATTATTGACCTATAGCAAGGCATGTTATCAATCATTTCCATAGAATGACACAGTTTTGAACTATAAATCAGAATTTAAAAATTAACAGTAGAAAAATTATAAATCAGAAAAACCAAGTGAAAGGAAGGAAAGGAAACAAACACACTGTCCTGCATTAGGCAGCTGGTATACTTTATTTCAAGTGATGCTCCACACATGGGTGCCGTGGAGAGGGCAGACATATAGCTGCCACGGCCGAATGCCCACCCTTTCCAGGGTAAGAAACCTGCTTCCACATGAGACTTCATTTCAGGCTCATTGAGGAAGAAAGAGCATGCCTGCTACATCCAGGCATACGCTGCATGAGCTTCCGAACACTGCCTTTCACAAGGCCTGTATAGCCACGTTCACATCACTGGGAAACAATGCCTGATACCTGCAGTTTAAAGGAGGAAAGATTTGCTTTGGCTTACAGCTTCAGGGGGTTCAGTTCATGAAGAGACTCCAAGGGGGAAACAGCAAGGTGGACAAACCTGGGTGGAAGAAAGCTGCTCATGTATGGAAGCCAGAAAGAAGATACAGAAAGGAAGAGCTGGGAATGTGAATTACACTCCTAGTGGTCTGCCTCTGACTAGGCCCCACCTGATAGCACATTTGGCTATGAAATCATCATTGGGTGAAGCCATTGATGAATATAGTGCCCCATGACCAATCATCTTCCATACACCTGAGACATTTGCAGTACATTTTAGATTTAAACCATAATAGGGCCCCTTGTTAAAAGCTGACAGTATCAAAAATCAAAGCAAAAAGCAAAAGAGAAGACTGGGAGCATTTGAATGAGGTCCTAGAATGTAGCACAGTGTTCCTACAAGACCCCACAGCTGCACCTGGAGGCCACCATCTCCCCAGACATGACCAATGTTTACTTCTGCTGTGGACAAATGGCTCAGTTCTTTCGGACCCTAGGTTTGTCTGTCACTGAAGGTATTGTAGAGATTGCTCTGAGCTGCTAGAGTGTGCGATTGGTGAGTTGAAGTTCATGTGTGTAGCTGAGGCACTGGGTTGTGTCCCACCAGAATGCACAGCTCACACTGTGCATGGGAGAGGCGGGCTGCTCTGACGCTGCTAAGGCTGGGGTGCTGTCCTGAGGTCCTCAGGGTCTTGCTTATTGCATTCTTGGCCCCCTTCAGCACGAAGCTTGCTATGTTGGCCTCACTGCATCCTTCAGCTTTGAAGGGTGGCTGAGTGACTCTATGGTGGATGCCCTCAGACATACCATCTCCAAAATGCCAGCTGGGCCCCAATACCACTCCTCCGGTGCCACGCCCTGACATCTTCCTGGAATTACACAGCCTATGAACTTAGGAATGCAAACAGCAGGCAATATAATCACAGGCTGGCTGAGGGAACTCACTGGATTGCTTTTAAATGCTTCGGGGGAAATTTTAAAATATGAAATCATTTGTCTAAGTTCAGAAGGAATGATATTTGTCTGGTCACCCTCAAACCCTTTGCTGTCACAGTTCCTGTCTATGGGGCTCATGGAGATGGGTGACTAGGGAAGCCCAAGTGGCGTCACCCAGTGGCCAACACCAAGAAACCTGTGGCACTGGGCTGAGGTGGCTCCAACCATGAAGCCTGGTTCTGGGAACACAGCTAGAGCCCACCCTGGGGCTTCCTGCCCTCCATATGAGGACAGTGCTTGGGAGAGTCACACGCTATCACCATTGCCAGCAGGAGGATGTCTCCTCATCACGTACACAAAGGAAACGCGTGATGTGATTTCCACATCAACCTGGCTAGCCCATCTGCAAGAGATGCGATTGTGAATTCTGTTAAAGAAGAAGATATAATAATTGTTTCACGACACAGACAATCCTAGAAAGCACCATTTCCATGACTTCCAATAACTGATCTCAGGAATAGATTCAATGTCATGGATGAGTTATTCCTGCTGAGGATCAAATATTACTTTTGAAGACATTGGGCTCTTTTTTATAAGACCATCCACCAGCCTATCGAAATTGATGACATATTATTGGGAATATTCCTTTTTAATTATTCCTATTTTAATTGTAATTTTACAGGATACAGTGGGGTAATTTGGTATATCTATACCTTGTGTGCTGACCAAATCAAAGTGGTTACAATTTCCATCTCTTTAAGTGTTTCTTAAAAATTTTGATTAACATGTAAGAATACTTGTACACATTTACCTTGCACAGTATGCTATTTCAGTACATATTTACAGTATAAACTGCTCAAGTCAAGGTAATTAACATTTCTATCTCCTCTCACTACCTTGTATTTGGAGGCTTTGAGCTCCTCTCCTCTAGTTATTTGTAAATTTGTAATAGACTATTGTGAAGTATAGTCCCCCACTGTGCAGCTAAACACTAAAACTTGTTGGGAATATGTTAAAGCTAAAAGCATGGACTTTTATAAGCCTTAGGTGTACTGTGAAAAGTCCATTGAGGAACTACCAGCCCCTGTGTCCTAGTTGAACCCCTGAGCATGTGATCTGCTCACTGGCTTAGCATACACAGGAACCTAGACTCTGGGCAAAGTCTATACCAGAACCCTGTAAGACAGTCTCCCAAATATGGCCTAAGGCAGCACTCTCCAGGGAGGCAATAATTTCCCACCTGGGTAGAGGTAAGGAGAAAGAAGGCCTGGACTTAGCTGGGCGTGGTGGCACATGCCTGTAATCCCAGGACTCAGGAGGCTGAGGCAGGAGGATTATTAAGAGTTCCAGACCAGCCTGGGCTACAAAGTGAGCTTATGGTCAGCCTGAACTACACAGTGAGACTCTGTCTTTAAAAGACACA
>PVJX010031907.1:0-20837 GCA_004027295.1 Dolichotis patagonum | reverse complement strand
CCAATATATAACAGTTACAACCATTAATGTAAATGGCCTCAACTCACCAATCAAAAGAAACAGACTGGCAGAATGGATCAAGAAACAACATCCAACCATGTGCTGTCTACAAGAAACCCATCTAACCCAAAAGGACACTCATAGACTGAAAGTCAAGGGATGGAAAATAATACTTCATGCAACAGGAAACCAAAAAAAAGCAGGAGTGGCAATCCTGTTTGCAGACAATGTGAATTTCAAACCAAGAATGATCCAAAGAGATAAAGAAGGTCACTACATACTAGTTAGGGGAAAACTTCATGAGGAAGAGATAACAATCTTAAATATGTATGCACCAAATTGCAGAGCACCCAGCTATATAAAGCAAATACTAACAGAAATGAAAAATCAAATAAGCAATAATACAATTATAACAGGATACTTTAACACATCATTGACCCAAAGGGACAGATCAACTAGACAGAAAATCAGCAAAGAAATAACAGAACTGAATCATACCTGTGAACAAATGGACTTGATAGACATACATAGAGTGTTCCATCCAACAACATCAGAATATACATTCTTCTCAGCAGTACATGGAACATTCTCTAAAACAGACCATATACTAGCCCACAGAACATATTTAAGTAAATGCAAAAGAATTGAAATTATCCCATGTGTGTTATCAGATCATAATCCCATGAAACTGAAATTAACGATAAAAGCAACTGCAAAAACCTCACAAACACATGGAAACTGAGTAATACACTCTTGAGCAATCAGTGGGTCACAGAGGAAATTAAAGAAGAAATTAAAAAATATCTATAATCAAACAAAAATACAAACACAACTTACAAGAATTTGTGGGATGCAATGAAACAGTCCTCAGAGGAAAATTTATTGCACTGAGTTCCCACATCAGGAAGACAGAACAAACACAAATAAACAACCTGATGCTACAACTCAAACATGTAGAAAAAGAAGAGCAAGCCAAGCCCAAATCCAAAAGAAGGGAGGAAATTATAAGAATTAGAGCAGAAGTTAATGCAATAGAGACTAAGAAAACAGTACAAAAGATCAATGAATCAAAGAGTTGGTTCTTTGAAAGAATAAATAAAATTGATAAGTCCCTGGCCAACCTTATTTAAAAAAGGAAAGAAAAAAATCAAATTCATGCAATAAGGAATGAAAAAGGTGAAATTACCACAGACTCGGTGGAAATACAGAAGATCATCAACACCTATTTCAAAAACCTCTAATCTCATAGGTTCGATAACACTGAAGACATAGACAGATTCCTAGATACATATGAACTACCAAAGCTGGATCAGGAATATGTAAAACTGCTGAATAACCCAATTTATATTAATGAAATTGAAAATGTAATTAAGACCTTGCTGACAAAGAAGAGCCCAGGCCCAGATGGATTCACTGCAGAATTCTACAAGAAATACAAAGAACACTTAATGCCGACACTCCTCAAACTCTTCAATGAAATTGAAAGGGAAGCAATTCTTCCTAAGTTATTCCTGGAAGCAAATATTACTCTAGTACCAAAACCAGAGAAAGACCCAACTGAAAAAGAGAACTATAGGCCAATCTCCCTAATGAACATGCAAAAATTCTCAATAAAACATTAGCAAACAGGATGCAGCAAATCATCAAAAAGATTATTCACCCTGACCAAGTGGGATTCATCCCAGGAATGTAGGGATGGTTCAACATACATAAATCAATAAATGTAATCCACCATACCAATAGAGCCAAAAGTAAGAACCACATGATCATCTCTATAGATGCAGAAAAAGTTTTTGATAAGGTCCAACACTCATTCATGATAAGAACCTTACAGAGAATTGGAATAGATGGTCTTTACCTCAATATGATAAAGGCCATCTATCACAAACCTACAGCCAGCATCATATTAAATGACCAAAAACTGAAAGCCTTTACCTTAAAATCAAGTACAAGACAAGGATGTCCCCTGTCACCACTCCTATTCAACATATTACTGGAAATACTAGCTAGAGCAATTAGACAACAGAGAGAAATAAAAGGAGTAAAGATACAAAAAGAGGAAGTTAAATTATAATTATTTGCAGATGACATGATACTTTACATAGAAGACCCCCAAAACTCCATTGAAAAACTCCTAGATATAATAAATAAATACAGCAATGTAGCTGGATACAAAGTCAATACTCAAAAATCAATAACATTCCTATACACTAACAACAAAAATACTGAAAGAGACGTAAGAGAAGCCACACCCTTCACACTAGCATCCAAAAAAAATGAAATACTTAGGAATTAATCTCATGAAAGAAGTAAAAGAGCTATACAAGGAAAATTATAATACCCTGAAAAAAGAAATCGAAGAGACCTCAGAAAATGGAAAGACATCCCCTGTTCATGGATAGGAAGAACAAACATTGTGAAAATGGCCATTCTCCCAAAATTACTATACAGATTCAATGCAATCCCAATCAAAATACCACTAGCATACCTCATAGATCTAGAGAGATCACTCCTAAAATTCATCTGGAACCAGAAGAGACCTAAAATAGCAAAGGCAATTCTAAGCAGCAAAGGCAAGGCAGGAGGCATCACAATCCCTGATTTGAAATTATACTACAAAGCTACAGTAATAAAATCAACATGGCATTGGAATAAAAACAGACCTGAAGATCAATGGAATAGATTGGAAGATACAACCACAATCACAAACTCACTCAACCACCTTATCTTTGAAAAAGGGGCCAAACATGTTCGCTGGAAGAATGACAGTATCTTCAACAAATGGTGCTGGAAAAATTGGCTATCCATATGCAGAAGAGTAAAACTAGATCCGTGCCTATCACCATGTACTAAACTAAAATCTAAATGGATTAAAGAGCTAAATATTAAAACAGAAACACTAAATCTGTTGGAAGACAAAGTCGGTAAAAACCTCAAAGATATAGGGGTAGGAAGAGAATTCATGAACAAGAATCAAACTGCACGGGAAACACTTCCCAGAATCAATAACTGGGACCATATCTTATTAAAGAGTTTCTGCATGTCGAAAGAGATTTCCACCAGAGTGAAAAGAAAACCCACAAATTGGGAAAGAAATCTTAATGGATTCTCTCTCAGACAAAGGACTTCTGTCTAGAACTTATAAAGAATTAAAAAAAAATCAGACCCGTGAAATTCAAAGACCCAATCCAAAAATGGGCATCTGAAATGAATACACAGTTCTCAGATGAAGAAATATGAATGGCAAATAAATACATGAAAAAATGTTCATCATAATTAGTCATGAGAGAAATGCAAATTAAAACCACACTGAGATTCCATCTCACCCCAGAAAGAATGGCCAGGATATAAAAATTACCAACAACAAGTGTTGGAGAGGCTATGGGGAAAAAAGAACTCTTCTGCACTGTTGGTCGGAGTGTAGACTGGTGCAACCACTGTGGAGGTTAGTCTGGAGATTCCTCAGAAAGCTGGATTTGGAGGTCCCATTTGACCCAGCTATTCCACTTCTAGACATATTCCCAGAAGAACTGAAAACATCGTACCACAGTGATATATGTGCACCCATGTTTATAGCAGCACAATTTGTAATAGTCAGCTCTTGGAAACAACCTAAGTGCCCATCAACTGATGAATGGATGAAAAAGTTGTGGCATTTTTATACAATGGAGTACTACTCAGCTATGAAGAATGGTCACATCGAGATATTTATAAATAAATGGACACAACTTGAGACCATACTCATAAGTGAAATAAACCAGACTCACATGTGTAAATACCGTATAGTCTCCCTAGTATGAGAGTTGATAAGAGTATATAAGATTTTATGGTAAGCATGAGTCCCCATCTCATAGCTTTGAAGTCTTTCAATGTTTTCATTCATCAGTTGGAATGGTTTTATTCTGTTTTGTTTGCCTATATCATGCGTGATGGTATGAACAGCTGTTTTGAAGAAAACAAAACATTATGACAGCTATTGCTGATTTAATATCATCCTTCTTAGAAGTCCTACCATGCTTCCATTCTTCTACTACCATTGGTTCTATCTATCACATTGTGTCTTTTTGGGATTTGAATATGTGTGATAGTATAAACAAAAAATTTTTTTATCGAAAAAGAGATATTATAGTACCCATTGATCATTCTCTGTTATTCGGTTCAGAATGCCCTGTAATTCTTTCTTTCTTTGAATGGTTTTATAATATTTTGTTATGTTTGATATTATTGTATTTGAAACTATGCTAAACTATAGCAGAGAAAGAGATATTGTGATAGCTACTGTTAATGTCTGGTTGTCTTAATGTAAGGTACTGTGTTGCCTATGTTGTCCTGTTCTGATCTGCTCTGTTCTGCCCTCTTTTGTTTTATTCTCTTTAAAATAAAAAATAAAATAAATAAATAAAAAAACCACAATATCTGAGACTTGGAAATTTTAAAGGAATGAAGGGTTTTCATGTATGATTGTCATATGAGGTTTTTAACTCTTTGAGGAAGATACCTACAAGTGGAATAGCTGAGTTTTAGCTTTTTGAAGATTCTCTATACTGATTTCCAAGGTGATTGTACCAGTATACATTCCCACCAGCTATGTAGAAGGGTTCCTTTTCCCTCGTGGCCTCATAAGAAACCCAAATTATAAATAAAGAGAAAAACAACAGCTAGGTAATACAATGTAGGGAGATAGATTTTTTTCAAATGGAAATGTGATCTAGAGATGGAGGATGATGGGGGCAAGGGGATGTAAAAATGAATTAAATTCTATTATGTATTTGTACCAAATCCACACAAGGAATGTAAATGTTATGTACTACAAACATGTATTAATAAAAAATGATAAAATGATAAATGTTTTAAAAATTTGGGTGCAAAGGCTCAAGGCTCTGCAGGCCTGTGAAGTTCAAGATTGGGTGGTTGCATTTGGTGAGGGCCATATGTTCATCCACGCATGACAGGAAGCTGAAACACAAAGCAAGTGCATAAAAAGAGATCACATAGTGAGAAAGGAGGGAAGAGAAAGCTGAGAAACAGAACACGCTCTTGAGGTAACTAATCCATTCTTGTGAGAGCTACAGTAATGCCTTAATATAGGTAGAGTCTTTATAAGACAATTACCTTTAAAAGTTCTTAACATTATTCAATATTTACATTGAAGATCAGATCTCCAACATGTTAGTGGTGAGAGAGAGATAACAGCAGAGCTGTATCTCTGCTACTTAGTAGTCTCTAGAGAAAATCAGTGAAAGAGAAAAGCAGCACACATCACTGTGTGTTATGTAGAAGATGCTTTTTTCACTGTCTATGGAGGTACCCAGAAGGACAGGAGGCATTCTCTTCCACCATCATCAACTCCTTGAGTGCATAGCACAAGTTTCTGTAAACAGAGAAAAGTCTGCCATGATATCTACAGTCACAGACTCTACAGTCACAGTCTACTTGAGAAGACTGCATGATCATTTTGCAAAGATTCACCAAACAGGAGGAGGGCACGGGGTGAGGAAGAGCAAGGTTTGGGACCAGGAAGGCAGATTTGTGTATGTTAATTTTTCGATGTTCTACTTGTTAACTGTGTAACTTTTAGAGATAAGAAAAAGAAGACAATAGTCAACTTATAATCAGAGTAAAGACTTTGATAACTACACTATTTAGACCAACGATTATTTTCACTTCTGATGCTATTAAAACAATTTTTAGCAAGCAGGTTCATCCCTATTTCTACTGTGTTGTGTGAACAAGTCAATAAGAAGTAAACTCCAGTTCTGAGCCAACAATCACAGTGGACATGAACTCTGAGAAACAGGTTATAAGTTGCTATAGGAAGAAATGGAAAACATTAGAAGGCTGACCCTGTCACAGTATGAGGCTGTTCCCATACACATCTTGTCAGTTCACATGATCCTAAGAGCCAAGGCCACTTTTTCCTTAACAGGCACATCTGTTGTAGTCACATCTGTGCCAAAAAAAGGCCATCAGATAGAGTAGCCTGCCTTGAGACTGAGAGTAGAAAATTAGAGAGAACCAGCAGCTCTACCTTACTGTCCTCCTTTGATCAATGTACCTTATTAAATAAGTCCATTTGGAGAGCTTGGTTCTTAGCACATACTTCTGCTGCAAGAGGAGGCTGGGATAAATTATTACTTCACCCCTTTCTTTCCTGTAGCTCCCACAGCTGGTCATCAGGAATAGTATAGGAAAGAATATGAAGAGTCTCGAATCCTGGCCAAGTAGCTTGGACAGACAGAGGAATTCACAGAACTGTAACCTGGATAGCAGGGTAACATTCAGAAGGTGGAGGTGATACAGTTGGATGTCTAGAGGACAGAGGCTGTCTTTGTACAGTGAAAGGTCCGTTATGCCTGGACTACAAGGCAAAGGTTTAGGTGGACTTTACACAGATGAGCAGTAACACAAGCAAGCAGGCTCCTCCTGCTATGCATGGGTAAGGCATAAGACCAGGGCATTGATTGAAATTTCTATTGGAAGAAGAGTCTTTCCTTACTCACTCTTCCCAGGCAGGTGTCACTCCCTGAGTGACAGGAAGAGTCTCCCACTATCTGTCATCTGAGATTGCATGCCTCCATTTTCCTGAGTCCCACATTATCATATCTCTTTTCTGTGCTTGGAGGAAGGTTACTGTTTGAATCAATGTCTCTCTGGGAGCCCCCAAACAAATGCCTTTCTCTCCCTTTCTTGCTGTGGTGTATCAGGACTGCACATAAAATTTCTCCATCCTCCCTATGTCCTACAGCTATTGCTTCCACCATCTTTTGTTCATTCACTGAAAAACAACCATATGCCTGGTCTGGAAGCTAGGAATACAACTGTGGAAACAAGCACAGTGTGTCTAGTCCAGTGGGAGACGTAGACAATAAGCAATTAGACAAATAAATATGTTAATATATTGTCAAGCAGTCATAAGTCCTTATGAAGAAAAACAGCACAGGAGGAGGATATTCGGAATGCTCAGAATGGAGTCATGAGGTTAGGAATGCCTCTTTGAGTATGTGATATTGTGAGCTCGGGAGAGAATTAAGTCAATGAAAAACCAAAGGCTAATGGCAGGTGGAAAGATGATCTAGGCAACAAAGATGGAATATAGTCTTGTTGGAGCTGATGAACAGATAGAGAAAGAGTGCAGTTGAAGGGAGTAATGGAAAGAAAGAGTGGCCATTAATAAGATCACTGGTCAAGATAACCAGTGGTCTTTTACGGTGTGTTAGGACTTTGGATTTTGTTCTAAGTGGGGAGAGATGACGTTGAAGGATAGATCAGAAGAAAGGCATGCTATATTATGTCTTTGCAACATGATACTGACTGCTCTGAGCAAAACAAATAGAAAGGAGAAAAGAAAGAGACTGGTTAAGAGTACAGAAGATTGAAAAGAGATGGCAGTGCCTTGGATTGAGAGGCAGGAAAGAAGGTAGTGAAAAGTGGTCACAGAACTTGTTTTTTTCTTGTACCAAGGATCGAACTCACAACCTTGTGCTTACCAGGCAAGTGCAAAACATATTTTGAATGAAGAGCTGACAAGATTTACTTAAAGAATTAGGTGTAAAGAAAGAGAAAGAAAAATTAGGGGTGATTATGTGGTTTTCAGCTGAAGCAACTGAATGAAAGTCGCTATGTACTGAGATCAGATTGATGGAAAAACAGGCTTGGGGTGTGGAGTTGGTGAAATCAGCATCTGAATTAGGAGATGTCAATCAGGCAATCAGATGTTGTTACTGAGTAGGAGGCATAGTCTGATGACTTCAAAGAGTTGGATAGTTTTAGGGAAGAGATGGAATAACCGTGTACATAGCACTAAAGACCTAGGAAAGCTCATACCCCAGCACCAATCCTGGCGGTGAAAGGGAACAGGAGCAAAAAATGAGCCATACTTGAGTGGGTTTCAGTGGGAAACAAAGTCACCAGAAAAAAGTCTGGGCACAGATAAAGCAAGAGGACAACAGAAGTGTTGAAGTATGAGATTGAGGAGCCAGGAGATTTTGTCACAGCTCAATCATAGTGCCACAGGGCTCAAGAGAAGACTTCGCACTCTAAGTAATAAGGGACGAAGAATCTGTGAGCTTCATAGGGCAAGAGGTAAGGGTGGAGTCCTAAAGCAATAAAATGAGTTGTGTATTTCACCTATTCCCCTTAAGCAACTACAGTGCACAAATATCTACAAAGACTGATTTCTCTAAAATTCCTGAGTAAATCATGGTAGACCTATCCAAGGGAAAGGTCCCTGAATGAAGCCTCTAAAAATCCCTGATGTCTAGTTCTTCCAAAACATAAGCCTTGGGCTTCTGAAGGTCATGTCAGCACTGACCCGACAGCAAAAGTCCTACTATGAATGACTAGATGCTGCTTCATTGTCTTTTTCCTATAAATCTTTCCCAGGTTAGAAATGTCTGTTTCTACTCCATGTCTTGTGGAAAGAGATTGAAAACACAAAACCACAAACCTGAGAAAGCTTACAAAACATGGCCATTGCAAAGAAAACTACTACCTCAGACCAGTGAAAGATGGGCCTCAATGTGTGAGCCGAATGTTCATTCCGTAGGAGCTGGAAAAATGGGAAGATCACTGGAGTCATGGGGTGACCAGAAAAAGGAGGGTGAGCTTCAAGGTGGTCCCCAAAGATGAAGAGCATTCACTCAAGCACATGCAGTGGTGGTAAGAGGCTGCCTGCCTAAATTTGCATCAATCAATTCAGTAGTGTGCCTCTGGGTGAGAAAGACCCATTTATTCCTTATCATTATCCTTAATAATTCTAAATCAGGTAGTAATGGAAAACCAACCTGATTCTCATTTCAGAAGGGTGTGGAACGGGGGAGAAAAACACATCACAAAACAAATTCATCTTCTTCACACAGAGACAAAGAACTAGGGTTTGGTCCAGAGTTACAAAGACTAATCCTTTCAAGGCTGAGCTAGTTTTTCAAGACATTCAAGTCAAGTAGTGATAAAAATCCCACTATTCACTGTTATATTAATGGCTTCTTCACTACATGCAGATAGGTAAAAGCATCATATCTTTATTTGCATTTCTTTTTCTATTGCCTCCAGCTCACTGAATTTCTCCCTTATCTGCCAAGAAATGTCTACTTTTAAGGTATTCTTTCATTTCCTCATGCCATTGGCTGTCAAACGACTTAATAACTTGCCCATCATGGAAATCAAATATAGTTTATTAAAAATGCATGTCTCACTCAATAAGATGCCCTTTGGCAGTCTTCAGACCTTGACAATTCTGTCTCAAATCTTGGGCACATAGAATGGTCTTGGCTGGCCAGCTGTGCTGCCTCACTTCATGTCACACTTGCTGCCCAGATTGTGCTGGAGTGAGACTGAAAACGGAGGAAGCAACTGTCCAAGGAGCAATGGAATCAAACTATGCATCTAATTTAAGGAAGTGGGACCTAGGCCTGAGAAGCCCAGGTTCCTGAGGACTTCCAAGTCATCCACACAGGACTTAGATAAGGAATTCAGTAATGAAGATGGGCTTGGTACCCTGGGGAAGGGGAGGGAGGGAGGCCTCTCGGAGGAAAGGACATGGAGGCAGGAGTGGGTTGTGTCAAATCACTGCACTAAAATGATGAATCATGCCTGTGATGGCTCACGTAGCAAGTCTGCATTGCTATTGCAGGGGCTAATGAGGCATTTGCAGTCAGAAATTCACAGAGACTAAATGTTGCTGTGGCTGAGAGGGACACAAGAAGACTAAACTGAAAAAAAAAAACAAGGGGAGCTGGAGGTTGCCTTTTCTACCATCTGCCACAGAGAAAAATAGCACCAAAACCACTCTACAGGGATAAATTGACCCTTTTCCAAAACCATCTTAGAGCAGCCCCACAACCTCCCTAGGTACTGCTCCCAGCTGCTCTTAGGCCCCTTAGCCAGACTCCAGGACTTTGGTAGGATGAGGAAAGAGGTTTCAAAATTGGATCCCAGCCTGGGTGACTTAGAGATCTTGTCTGAAAATAAACAATAAAGAGGACTGGGAGTATGAGGTATAAAACGTGAAGGCCCTAGGTTCAATTCCCAGTACTGCAGGGGTGCGGGGGCTTGATTTCCTTATGAGAAAGGAAAATGTGACTGCAGGAATGAAGGAGACGGTTAGCCATGCACAGTATGAGAGATAACAGACACAAACAAATATTAAAGGGAAGAAAGCAGGGCCAAAGCTAGGTCATAAAACAGGACAAAGAGAAAGAGGTATAGAGGAGAAAGAGATGAACATGGGAGGAACTAGGATAAGATAAAAGGCCAGACTGGAGGATGAAAAGCAGAGGCAGGGGATGAAGCAGAAGAGAAAGGCAAGATGCATTTTACCCTGAAAAGGCACAAAGTCAGTGACTAGGAATCATGAGGACAGAGGAAGGTGATTAGGCTCTTCTGCCTAGGGAGATGGGCTGACCCTCTGTTGAGACCACCACCAGGAGTATTTCCCCAAGCCAAACAGGTGAAAAAGTAGGACACCAAGTTCCTTTGCTTTGAATTTCTCCCCATTTGGAGAAGGGATGGGTTAGCCATGCACTAACATGGCATGGGCAAGGCTATGCCACAAACATCTGTCAAATCTGGGGAGTCAAGAAAGTGAGGACAAAATGGAAGGCAACAAAAAGTGAAAAACAGGCAGGCAACCACATGGAGGGGAGAAAGAGAAAGACAGAGAAACAGAGAGGACACAGAGAGAGACAGAGAGAGACAGAGAGAGGAGAGAAAGAGAGAAAGAGATGGACAGAGAGAATCAGACAGAGACAGAGAAAGGAGAGAGATGGAGATGGAGAGAGAGAGAGAGAGAGAGAGAGAGAGAGAGAGAGAGAGGAACATAAAGAGACAGAAGAGGGTCTCACAAGGAAGGAAAACAGGACAAGAATGATTGAAAGATTGGGAAAGACATTGAGAGAGATGTTGTGAGACTGAGAGGATACTGAGAAAAAAAGAGCTCCAGGGAGAGGAAGGAGAAGGAGAAAGGGAGAGAAAATATACAACATGGAGTTGGGGCAGTAGAAAATGGAATAGGTCCCCATTTTGAACCCTTGCCTATATCTGAACTTGCTAGTATTCTATCAATTTTCATCCATCACTTAAGACAAGTGAGAGGGATAAGCTTTGGGACTTGTCGATTCTAGAATATTCTGCTCGGATCTGCACCAACGGTAACTTCTCTGAATTTCTAAATGAGCCAAATGCAGTTCGAGAAAGTAAGAGAAATGAGGTGGGGCAGGAAAGATGCACACTGTGCTATTAAGAATGAGAAATAGCCCTTGCAGGGCTAGAGGAGACATTTCCTTGCACATTACTGTCACTTTGTGGGTCAGGAGCTCAGTGCCACTATTAGGACATCTGTTGTCCTGGTGTTCCAGGACAGCCTGGCTGCCTGCAAAGTTCTCTGTTTACCTCCCTTGTTCTGTCAAATAAATGTCCAGTCAGAGATCCCCTTTACTATGGCCTCATGCAGGTGACCTCTGCCCGTGCACTGATCAACGATTCCAGAGTCCCCGAGAGAAGCCAGAGTTCAGGTGGGTGAGAGGGGAGGGGGACCAGGACTCCTGGGTCCCTGATCACTGGCTTCCACAGGAACCCCCACCACAAGCAGCAGCTTTTCAATTTGCCATTCCTTACTATAGGGCTCACTGGGGTGGCAACACTTAGAAAGAGGGACAGAATGAGGAGAAAAAGATGGCCGCATGCTTCACTGCACCTCACCCCAGAATGCAATGTGACATGAGACATCGGGAGATGGCAGCGAAAGTTCAAGGGAAAAACACACAGTTATTTATGGCTCTGGCATCTGTCGTCAGATCAGAAACAGAGACCTAATCTAAGGCAAGTCCAGCAGCCTGTACCAGAGCAGATGGGGAGGTGTGTGCAGTGCTCAGTCCTGTTCGACTCTCAATTTATTATTATTCCTCATCTCCAGATCCCATCTCCAAGGCACACATTTGTCCTAGCCATGATGCCAGGAGCCCAGGGTGGGTGGACAGGGAGCTGAAAATGTCCTTCTACTGGATGGGTGGTTATTTTCCATTGTGTGGCTTGGAACCTTCCGTGTGAGAAGAGAAGTTGATGGCAAAGTCCAAAAGGGAGACAACGAAAAAGAGAACAAAAGGAAAATTTTAACCCAAGTAAGTAACAGGCTGAAATGGGGCCTGAAGTACAGGAATGAAAGACTCCAGTCTTTTTTGGCTTGATCTACTGAGTCACCTTGGGCACATCATTTTATCTACCTGAGTAGTCCTACTGCCAGATGCTCAAGGTTCTATAATTGTGCATTCCCAAATTTACACAAAGTCAGCTGCTTAACCCAAGTGCAAGGGAAAGAACACAAAATCTGGAGTCCAGAGATTTGGATGAAGTCCTAATTTGATAAGTACCAGCCTAGTGATCTAAAGTTAAACAATACTCACTCCCTGAACGCTCTCAGTAGTTATAAAAATGGTAAATGAGTTCATCAGTATTTTTCCTAAAAATTTCATAATTCTGTATGATGAAAACCTACAAATTATCAGAAGGGGGCAATGTGAATCAAGTCCGAGGGGCTCAGCTGCAGTACCTGACCTGCGTTAAGTACTCAGTGTACCCTGGCTGCGTGAATAAAGTCAAGCTTCAGTGATAATTTCTGGGTCCCTCACTTGTGGGACCCCATCGTATCAGTGCAGATTCTCAGTCCACAGGGGCACAAGCAAACACTCTTCCCACCCTACCTTACCATGGTAACAACTCACTATCCACAGGATCCCCACATTAGTGTATGTCCAACTCCAAGATCCTTTTGAGGGGATGGGCAGAGAGAGGAGAGAGAAGGTAAATGTCCCAGAGAATCGGATCTGCCCAGACCATGTTTGGTGACCTTGATTTCAATATCGACGCTTGTACTGATCGGACTACCTTAGGAGATATTTCAAATACGGTACTGTAATCCTAAGAGATACCTTAGTTTTCTCAGTTGAGTTGAACTTTCTCACCTAGAATATGCATTAATAAGTTCTACATGTTTTATTAAAAAGCAGAATTAAATTTCCAAGCCTTCCCTTTACACTTGGTTAGTGTGACTCAGAGGCAGTACCTGGTGAGGCTCACAGTCAAGGTCGAAGGACTCAGTCGCCCCCACAAAGCAGGACAGGTAGACTTTCTCCTGGATACCTGCAGGCGTGCTCACTGGGAGCCTCAGGCCCTAGGAAGGCTACACACACCGGGAAAACTGCAGAGTCTGATGCAGTCATAATGGTAAATAGAGACCTGGAGACACACTGCAGGTAGACAGATGTTTTGATTGACTAGACACAGGTGTGTCGCTGGTACCATGTAGGGGTGGAAGAATAGGACTGTAGCTCCTACTTCCAGGGGCGATCAGCTGCTGCTTTGGGTTCCTCTCAACGCCCAGGCAATCAGAAAGAACTGGAGGCTGCCAAGCAGTCCTTGCTAATTAGCATTTGAGAATGACCAAGCAATACCTCACTCTTTCCCCAGGCTTTATTCTTTCCCTGGGGTTGCTCCGCTGGGAAGGGAGAAGACCTTAGGATTGATTGCCCCTAAGGTCTGGCTGAGGTTTCTCTGACGTTTCTCTTGTCTTGAGACTAGAGTTCACCCTAAACCCCAGCCAGAGGCCCTGAGCAAGGAGGGGTAGGGAACCAGATCTTCTTCTCCAAGGCTGCCAAGCAGAAGCCTCGGGGGATACAGGGGCCACATCTGGCAAGATGATGAGGTACACACTTGTCCCTGTCCTGATGGGCTCTTGTAGCTACAGCCCGAATTCCTGCAGTTTATTCTGTCTATGTTGGCACCTGTTTGCAGCTCGCACTGACGAATGTCTGTCAGTGGACTAATTATCATCAAAGATAAGAAATTAAGAAATTATGATGTGTAGACACTTCTGTTCTCATCCTAATGGTTTGTGTATTTAATGGTTTGTTTATTTTATTGATGGCATCTGTCCTTATTTGAACGTTACAAATCACAAATCAGAATATTTGCCCTTATTTGAGATTTCTCCATCTTTACTAACTTTGATTTTCTTCCTTCTCTTTAGTGAAGGTAGAATCCATTGTTTAAATAGATAGATAATAGGTAAATAGCCAGATAGATGGATAGATAGAGGCGTAGATAGACGGATGGATGGATGGATGGATGGATTAATAGAGGACTACATAATAGATAATAGATAAATAATACAGGAACACATAGAAATAATCAGATGTTTAGAGTAGTAATGGTTTTAGAAATCATGTTTATTCAAGGAAGTAATGATGTATAGCCTGGAAAAGAGAAAGTTTCAACAGGATATGATAGCTATCAATATTAGAACTATAGCTTCAAAATTTTTTAAAAATCATGAAGTCTAATTCACATGCAGAAAAATATGAAAATAAATATATAGCTTGTCCAATCATGTAAAAACAAATTCATATAACCACCCCCAAGGCAGGGCATATAACATCCCCAGCTGCCTACCCTTAACCCTACCTCCTTTTGCCTCTTCTCTACCGTATGCTATTTCCTGCCTCAGAGGAGACCAATTCTGCCATTCTGTAGTTGATCACCCAATACAGTTTATTTGTGCCCAGTTTTGAATTTTACGTAAGTAGAGAACTATAGTACACTAACTTGCTTTGCTCAGCATTGTGGTTTTTTGAGATTCAGTCATGCCATTTATTATAATGGTTTGACTCAGCTGGTGTGTAATACTTCCCTTGATTGGACACACCATTATTTATTAACCCAACCTGATGTTAGTGAATAATCAGTCAACCAGTCTGAAGTTTCTGATCTGAGTCTGTTACATTCAGAATGTTGTTGTGAGTGCCTCCTTTGTGTACTGTGGGACATCTGTCCAGGAGGAGAATGTCTTGGACATAAAGATTGCCTATAGGAAATGACATTCAGCACTTTTTTAAGCTGGTTGTTCAATTTACTATTCTGCTTTCGGTGATGAAATTTAACTTTCACCTTATCTTTTTCCATACCTGCTATTGTTAGACTTTCTATTTCTTGCTGATTTAGAAAGTACGTAGCAATATTGTGACATGGTTTTAATTTGCATGTACCTAATATTAATGAGGTTTGGTACCTTTTCCCATGTTTATTGGCCATTTATGAAATATTTTGCTCACATTTTCTTCAGCTTGTCTTACTTCTCATTGCCAGGAGAAATTGCAGATCTATTATGGACTGAAGTCCTTTGTCAGATTATGCCAATGACATATCTTACCCTAGAATGGTTTCCATTCTATATTTTAATGGAATCTTTGGCTGGACAGAGTCACAGTTTTAATCTTCTCTATGTATCAGTCTTTTAATTTATAATTCTTTTTATGCTCTATTTTAGAAATTCTCCCCTGTACAGTCCATGTTCCAAGTTTATATACATATATATGTACACTTTACATAAATATAATTTACATGTATAAAAGTATACATACACACTTTACATTATAGATAGACAGCCAGGTAGATAGATAGATAGATAGATAGATAGATAGATAGATAGATAGGGATATACATATTAGAATTGGGCCCAATGGATCTGCTGCTGGAAGGAGGCATATTTTTAATATGGATAGTATTTGCAGCGTTTCAGAATGGATAACTGAAATTGGACTACCCACTCAGGAGGTTCCAGAAGAGAGCAGTTAAGATCCATTTGGGATGCTACAGGGGATAGCTTCCTTAAGTAAGATCTCTGCAGTCTATTCAAACTCTAAGAATCTAAGACTCTAATTAGTAATAAACACTACCTCAATAAATATTGAATTATAGCCAGCAGAAGGCTTTTCATCAGTTGTGATATATTCGAATGCTTATTTGTGTAAACAGACATGTATGCACGCACTCACGCCTCTTGTGATTTGTACTGCATCACCTTGTGTTGTCCAATGATGGGGCTCCTGTTTTTTCTGTCATCCACACCTAGCTCACAGCAGGGGACTCAGTCAGTGCCCAGCCAGTTGGTACCACAGACTAAAGCCATAGACAGTTTTCAAAAATAGGGTTTATTTCAGTTTAACTCCATGTCTCCTGGCTCTTTGGAGAGCAGGACCAGGGATAAGAAGGAGCAGAGGCTTCACCTGAAAGTGCCTGATACAGAGAACTGCAGAGAGAGAGAGAGATCAGCCTGAGGACGTGGCCAGCACAGACAGATGCCTAACCCTGAGCTGCCCAGGCTCTGGAGGACAGAGGCCAGCAGCAGGCAGCTCGGCCTCGGCTAATGCTTGGACAGCAGAGGAGATCTAATCCTAATTCCCAAACACAGACCTTTCTGAGTTTGTTTGTCTTCCCCTAATCCTCTAATATTTAAAAGCAATTTCCATCCTGTTTGAAGAGACTTCCCAGCAGTTTGAGTCTGGGGCCTCTGGAGGGAGGGAGGGACCAAGAGAGAGAGGAAGGAAGGGAGGGAGAGACAGACACAGAAGGGATTCCAGGAGGAGCAGCATGAGAGGGAGCACTTTGGGAAGGAGAAGGATAAAAGACTGCAAATGCTGGCTGAATTCTAGCTTCCTGAAACTTCTTCCTATACATACCTTTCTTATTGTTCCTGAGAGAGTAAGAAGGAGGAGGGAAGAAGAGAGACTTAGACCAAGATCTTGCACTCAAATGAAAGTTCATTCATTCATCAGTTAATCAGTCAGTCAGTCAATCAGCTAGTCAATACACTATATACTGCACATTTTCTGCTAGGCTTAAGCCACACTGATCTTGAACAGATAACACCAGACTATTAGTAACTGTAAGAGGGACGTGCAGGGTGTAGTACTGTCTTCTATCGGTTATCCAAATGAGACCAAGTCAGATGTGTCTATAGGAACAGAGACCCATCCACTCACTTGTGGATTATTTTATCTTTATATGGCTCATACTTTTTGAACTTGTTGAAACATCTGAGTTCTGAATTGGCTTCAATTTCTTTTACAGTGGCATTCTGCAATTCTAGAGCCCAGTAGCTCTTGCTCCATCAGTTGGACTGGACAAGATTATGGACTCTGTCAGGTTCATGACCACCATACAACACATCACCAGAAAGTGGCCTCCCAAATAGAACAATGGAGTGGCCATTGAGCCCCATTTAAAGTGCCAACTTCAGGGCAGCACCTGATGGGCTGGGGAGCTGTTTGATAGGGTAAGGCGCATGCACCAAACCAACTGCTAATAGGTGGTATATGACTTCACAGCTGGAATACAGAGGCTCAGGGACTGAGGAGTAGGCCACTGTGGCCTCTCTCACATGCAGAATTTCTGGTTGCATTCCTAGGAGTCCAGGCTGATGCACTGGTGTTCCTGGGTCCCAGCCAATGGGAGAGGATGGAAGAGAACACTTCTACCAGGGAACAGTAAGGCTCCCTCCAAACCCTGCATCCCTCGTTACTCCAGATTGCTCAGGACAGGAGGTCGATAGGTAGATAACAAATCAGGATTATTGTAAGGAGCCAGGGCTGTTGCTAAAGACAAGAAGCAGTGGAGGTTGCACATGTAACGGGGTGAAGGGGTCTGATGGGCCATTCTTTAGTGCTATTTTGAATCAGGATGAACGTGAAGGGGCAGAAACTATAGCTTGAAAGGTAATGAGTTTATGCCTCTTGGGGATAGAGACCAGGGTCCCTCTGAGAAAGCAAACAACCTTCTAAAGCCGAAGCTGTGACTGAACCTCAGAGGGCTCTGTAATATAACATGGCAGAGGAAGATTATGAGGACCAGGTAGAACCTTAGGATTGGTCACAGCCATGGAGACTACTGATGCATCTATTAGCTACATCTTGGCTTTTCTAGAAACTATCAATGTCCACTATTTTGAAAATCTGGTGACAGGATGGACTTCCTGCAGGACTCAAGAGGATGTGAGAAGTGCTAAAAGGGGTTTGTATACCCAGTCTCTGATGCCTATACACTTATAGACTGATGTCAACCACAACTGCAAAGGGCAAGGAGTGCCAAAAACACAAAGGCCTTTTACATTCTGCCCAGGGGTTCCATCACTGCAGATGGAAAAGAAGTCCACTCTCCACTCACACACATGAGCAGCCCACAGTATAGAGAATTCAGTGTTCCTGGGGGAAAGCTATTAACCACATGGAAGAGGTGGGTAAATTCTTTTCCCAGAGCACATTGTCATGGACAAATCTAACATTCAGTATACTTCTCAGAAGGTCCTGGGTAGAGTACAGCTCAGCCATTTTCAGTTGTTACCTCCACCACACACGTTCCTTCAGGTTACTGGGTCTCTCATTCTGCTTTTTGCAATTACCTCCCTCACATATATATTTCCCTCAGGTTCTGTGGAAACCCAAGCTAAAATATCACTATGAACTATAAACTATGAACTACAGGCCCCACAAATCCCGGCCCCTTTCCTGCTCAGCAGCAGCTGCGCTCAGTTTGGGGCTCAGCATACTGGCATTCAGATACGGTTTTCTAGGCCTTTGAAAAAAATGGATGTTATGGTTTAGATCTAAAATACCCCCAAAGGCTCATGTGTTAAGAGGTGGGGTTTGGGGAAGAGGATTAAATTTGCAGGAAGCAATGTTATCATTGGATGAATCTACTGCTGATTTCATAGCTGGATGTACTATGAGAAGGTGAAGCCTTCTTGGACAAGGCTGGGTCACTGGAGACATAAAAGGTATTTTCTGTTTTCAGCCTTTTCCTCTTATCCTGGCTTTCTGGCTGTCTCTGCCTCCTGGTCACTACGTGTGGGGCAGCTTTGCTCCACCATACCTGTGCTGTTTCTGCCTCAGGGCCATGAACTGGAACCTCGAAATTGAGACCTAAAATAACCTTTCCCCCTTCAAGTTGAGTGTGTCAGGTATTTTCCCCCAGCAACAGAAAAGCTGACTAACATAGGGGACTTTTTCTTGTTCACCTGTTTCCCCTGCCCCATGGTGATCAGGAATGCTCCCTTTCCTCGCTTCTTCATCAAAGATATGTTAAAAGCAGCATGATAGAGAGGGATGCAAGAATGAAATGGTATTCATTTCTCCCCAGCAATGTGACTTTGGATTGCTAAAGAGCAAAGCTCCAAGGTGAAAAGAAACAATTATAATCTCTGATTTTCTGGTTCAGGACTATCATTACAGCCTCAGTTTCAATTGCCTCTTCTAAAATCTCCAAATCCATATTTCTTTTTTTTTTAATTTTTATTTAAAGAGAAAAAAACAAAACAAAACAAAACAGAATAAAGGGTAGCAACAATACAGAATTCCAAGGAAAAAAGGAAAAGAACAACAACAACAAAAAACTAAGAAATTATTACTTGACAAATTACATACTGACTTCTTGGAAATAGTTGTTCAAATTACAAAGTTAAAACATGTAAAGTAGACATTCAAACAGTGAGATTGTTAACAGTTCTGCTCCACAATCTGACAAAAACAGCAATATGGTCATCAATCTTACCCACTCAAATATACATGCAATTATATCAAAAGGGTAAAATTAAACACAACAAAACAGAGCAAAGCAGATCACAAGAAAGCAATGTAAGAGACAAAGATTTCAAAACTAGACAATCAGAGATATTCACTCTCTATCATATTGACTCTTGTTTTCTTCCAAATAGTTGTCCATATTGTCACATACAGGGAATTCACATGAAACAGCCTAGTATAGAATTGATCTGAGCAGGACGAGGAGGGCATTTCAGGTCTTCAAGACCAGACATTAGGGAAGCCAAGAATGGCTGTCATAGTGTCTCTCATTCTCCTCAAAACAGCTGTCCATACCTTCATGTGTGTTGAGCTTAAACACAACAAAACAAGCTAAAATCACTTTGAACAAAGAATGATAGTTTTGCTGGATTTCACATCATGACATTTTGGAAACAGCACTGGGTACTGTAGTGTCTCTTTTTCTTCAAAGTAGCTGTTCATTTCAACATGTGTTATATAGTTGGTTCTCATAAACTGTTTGTAAGCTCTACACATGCATGAGTCTCTACATGTATATCTATCCTTTCTGCTTTAGAGGGAAAAACAAAACAAAGCAAGACAAAACAAAACAATTCCTAGAAAAGCATGAAGCAAAAAGTCACATAAAACCACAATACAAGGTGATCTACAATGGTTACAACGCTGTCTCAGCAGTGTATAACAACATTAATAAAATGAAGCACTGGAGACATTATAAGACTTCAAAAGCAAGTAATAATCAAACCAGAGTGGGTATCTTAGTGAATCCTGTTATCTTCAATGTAGTTGCCTATACTCTTAGCCTTGATGCTATCAATCATAACAGATTTAAATAAAATCAGTCAATATAAAGTAGCAATCTAACAACCCAGATTCAAATAAGATCAGTCATAATAAGACAGTATAAGTTATAAAGGGCTTCAGGTTAAGTTGATAGGAAAATTAGGGATGATTACCATAATATATCCTCTTATTTTTGGGATAGCTGACCATGTCCTCAAGTCTAGTGTAAGTAGACAAACTGGAACAGCATGTAATCGATCCAAGCAGAGTGGTGAGAATAATGTAGATTTTAAATCTTGTTACCCAATTAACAATATCCTCTGCCTCCCTTTTTTAAACAATTCCTCCCCTTTCACTCCCATGGGGTGCACTGCTTGTTTTGGGTCCCATTGCCTCCCTATATAGAGCATCTCAATGGACCCTATCTCCTGATCTACTCTGCCTGTGTTTCTCTCTGTTAGTATTTCAAAGCCCTCTATACTAGAGATTATAGCCAATCTTCTCTGCCTCATTTCTGCTATTCTATTTTTCTGCCATTGATAGTCTATTTTTCTCTTCCACTCCACTGTCTGCCTCATTCACTGAGGCCTCTCTGCCACTGTTCCTGAAATGCTCATATTCTTGTTCTCTCTCCCTAGAATGTCCTTCAGTATTTTTTGTAGGGTTGGA
>PVJX010031906.1:0-20837 GCA_004027295.1 Dolichotis patagonum | reverse complement strand
ATCCCAATAAGACACAATGTGATAGATAGAACCAATGGTAGTAGAAGAATAGAAGCATGGTAGGACTTCTAAGAAGGATGATATTAAATCAGCAATAGCTGTCATAATGTTTTCTTCAAAACAGCTGTTCATATCATCACGCATGATATAGTCAAACAAAACAGAATAAAACCATTCCAACTGATGATTGAAAACATTGGAAGGCTTCAAAGCTATGAGATGGGGACTCATGCTTACCATAAAGTCTTATATACCCTTATCAATTCTCATACTAGGGAGACTATATGGTATTTACCCTTGTAAGTTTGGTTTATTTAGCTTAAGAGAATGGTCTCAAGTCATGTCCATTTATTTATAAATATCTCAATGTGATCATTCTTTATAGCTGAGTAGTACTCCATTGTATAAAAATGCCACAACTTTTTTATCCATTCCTCAGTTTATGGGCACTTAGGTTGCTACCAAGATCTGGCTATTACAAATTGTGCTGCTATAAACATTGGTGCACATATATCACTGTGTATGATGTTTTCAGTTCTTCTGGGAACATCCCCAGAAGTGGAATAGCTGGGTCAAATGGGACTTCCAAACCCAACTTTTTGAGGAATCTCCAGGCTGACCTCCACAGTGGTTGCACCAGTCTACACTCCCACCAACAGTGTTGAAGAATTCCTTTTTCCCCACAGCCTCTCCAACACGTTGTTGGTAGTCTTTTCTATCCTGACCATTCTTTCTGGAGTGAGATGGAATCTCAGTGTGGTTTTAATTTGCATTTCTCTCATGACTAATGATGATGAACATTTCTTCATGTGTTTATTTGCCATTTGTATTTCTTCATCTGAAAATTGTATATTCATTTAAGATGCCCATTTTTGGATTGGGCCTTTGAATTTCGAGGGTCTGATTTTTTAAAATTCTTTATAAGTTCTAGACAGAAGTCCTTTGTCTGAGGAACTGTCCATGAACATTTTTTCCCAATTTGTGGTTTTCTTTTCACTCTGCTGGTAACCTCTTTTGACATGCAGAAACTCTTTAATAAGATGTGGTCCCAGTTATTCTGGGAAGTATATCCTGTGTAGTTTGGTTCTTGTTCATGAATCCTCTTCCTACCCCTGTATCTTTGAGATTTTTACCTACTTTGTCTTCCAGCATTTTTAGTGTTTCTGTTTTAATATTTACATCTTTGATCCATTTAGATTTTAGTTTAGTGTGTGATGATAGACATGGGTCTAGTTTCAGTCTTGTGCATATGGACAGCCAATGTTTCCAGCACCATTTATTAAAGAGACTGTCATTCTTCCAGCGAGCATGTTTGGCCCCTTTATCAAAGATAAGGTGGTTGAGTGAGTTTGTGGTTGTGGTTGTATCTTCCAATCTATTCCACTGATCCTCGGGTCTGTTTCTATTCCAGTACCATACTGACTTTATTACTGTAGCTTTGTAGTATAATTTCAAGTTGGGGATTGTGATGCCTCCTGCCTTGCCTTTGTTGCTTAGAATTGACTTTGCTATTCTAGGTCTCTTCAGGTTCCAGATGAGTTTTAGGAGTGATTTCTCTAGATCTATGAGGTATGTTAGTGGTATTTTGATTGGTATTGTGTTGAATCTGTATAGTAATTTTGGGACAATAGCCATTTTCACAATGTTTGTTCTTCCTATCCATGAACAGGGGATGTCTTTCCATTTTCTGAGGTCCTCTTCAATTTCCTTTTTCAGGGTATTATAATTTTCTCTGTATAGCTCTTTTACTTCTTTCGTGAAATTAATTCCTAAGTATTTCATTGTTTTGGATGCTAGTGTAAAGAAAAATAGGAAGGTACAGGCAATGCACAAAAGATATAACCTGAATAACCACTGGCCATAAAGAAAATGCCCAACTTCACAGAAAATCAAAAGCATATCATGTCAGACATCAATGATATTCCATTTCATGTCTATCTAATTGGCAAATACATACATATATATTTATAACTATATACATACACACATAGACACACACACACACATATATATATATTTATAAATATATATATATACAAACACACACACATTTGTTTTTCAGCCAGTGCAAATGTAGGAAAATATTTGTCAGACCTGATTGGAGAGAAGTTTAATAATGTCTACTAAGATCTAGTATTTACATACTTTTGGATTCAGCAACTCCATGCCTAGGAATGTATTGTAAAGCTTTTAAGAACAACACAGAAAAGTAGCTTATCAGTTGTCTATGTCACAAATCAAACTGCAGTGAAACTTATTCCAATGTAAACTTTAAAACTGTGAAGCTGGAAGTTGGATGAAACATATATTTGAGTTAAAAGAAGAAAAGTATAAAATGTATAATTATTAATTTTAGTCAGAGAGGGATAGTATTTCCAATTTTAGAGTAGCAGCCCCTTGAATTAATATTGCAAAACTTCCTACTGTATTGTCAGTGTGGACAATGCAAATGATTTCCTCACAAGAAGGTATACTTCTAAAGCCCTACAGCAATATCAATTATGAAAATTTAAGAATTTTCAGTTTTACAAGTTGATTCTTTTTTGTGTGTGTATCCATAGAATATGTTATTCTTTTTAGCAATAGAAAAGGAGTAAGATTTGTTTGTTGTACATGTCATAAAAATTTATGAATGCATGTATTCATTTAAAATTTTTTCTTAAATATCCTTGAAATATAATTTAAATTACACTTGCAACCCATGTGACTTGTATGATACAGCTATTGTAAGTACCTAATTGTCAGAGAGAGTAGGATTAGTAGATAATTTAAGTTTAAATCTTTCACTTTGTATTTATATACAAGGCTATTTGTGTCATGTGTTGCCATGGCTGTGAATTCCATGTACAATGTTCATTTTGGCTTATTTTGAGTAAATATTATCTCATTGTTATAGGCTATTCAGAAGTATTTTGTTAAGTATGTCTTTACATAAATAGCTAGAAAGGAAGTTGAATAGATGTATTTTTGCCTACTAAAAACTTGATTCAGAATATAGTGAAAAAATTTTGAAAATAAACCATAGAACCAAGACAATGTAAAGTCATTTTAAGTATATTTAATTAAATTACAATGGGATTTAGGAATGCTGTACTATATGCAACTAGAGAGGTTTGATTTTGCCACATTATTTGGTAATAGGTTACATTCCTTGCTGCAAATGATTTCAATCTCAGAACTGCTCTCATGATATTTTATAGTATTATCCTTTTATTAATTCTAAAACTTGCATCATTTTTTCCCTATAGCCCTGTGAAGTAGAAAACTCAAATATTTTGGATTTTGAATTGTGAAGACCAAAGTCTATATGATAATGTTCCTGAATAATTTGGTGTTTGATTTAGATTCAAAATCCTTGTGTTTTATTACATCTCATTCCACTCACTTTTGATGTCAGTTTTATTGAGATAGATTTATTACAGGTGTTTTCTTTCAGGTATTGTAGTTTACTGAGTGTAACTTCTTTAATTATCATGTAAATATGACCAAAACATGTTTAGAAAGAATATAATCCAAATAACTTGAATATTTTTCATATCTTAACTACCTTAAAATAAATCATGATTGGTCTTTGGATACATTTATGCCCTCACAACATGGTGTTTATTAAACAGAATGACTTCACTATTCAAATGCTAGTAATTGGCTAGTATACTAACTGAACCAGAGAAACTCCTCTGACAGAGCTTCCCACTCCCATGGTGTTATTACTCTGTTCCATATTTGGGCATCTGCAGCAGCATCCTTTAATAATTAACTTGTCAGCTATTGGCTGCCATTAGTAAGATTAACCAAATCTTTGTAGAAAATTTGTTCTTAAACATCTTTTTTTTCTGGGCTTTGGATGTAGATTAGTGGTAGATCACTTGCATGGCGTATGCAAGGCCCTGGGTTAAATCACCAGTAAACTCCCTAGCCTCAAGAAACAAGAAAGGAAAGGCAGGCAGGCAGGTGAGTTTTTTAAAGTAGGGAGGAAAAAAAAGACTGCCTAAAGCTTTGTGCAGGGAAGACACATGGAGATTGTGTGCCTGAGACAGAAAGGAGTATACCTGGAGTATGCTGGAGAGAGGGACAGAGTAAGGCTGAGGCTGAAACATGGTATTTGTTTTAAAGGTAAAATCCTGCCTAGAACAAAAGGAATGTAAAGTGGTTGCAGAATTGGGTTGAGATGGTGGTGGCCAGTATATTAGATCTGCTTTTCAAAACTAATACTCTTGTAGTGAAGGGCAGTAGTTTAAGGATACAGGAAAGGATGATAGAAGGCAATTACAGATTTGAATTCATATTCTGGTGGTGAAGAAGGAGAGAATGGGTCATTTTAATGTTTAGAGGCGTGTTCAATCATTGGATGATGAACACATCCAATGAATGTGGAACACATGTGAAAGAGAGGTTGAAGAATGCTACTCAACTTTTAGCTTGAAAATTGCCCAGAATAAGGACCCTATATACTGGGATCAGGATTTCTGGGAAGAATATCAGGATACAGCTCATAAAATGCCAAAATTTCCATCTTGACTATCAGTTCTATTCAGCTGGTAGTGGCCTTTTAAGACTATAGTTTCAGAAAGATTTTGAAGTTCGTTGTAGAATCTTTCATGTTCACCTACTAAATTTAAAAGTAATGAGTGTTTCTTTGCTTCTGTGTATCATAAGTTAGTTCTTGCTCTTTTTTAAAAATTTTATTTTAAATATAGTAAAATCCAACAAAACAAGACAGAACAAAGCCAATCAAAACAATGCAGCAGAATTCGTATAGAACTTCAAAGCAGGAAAAAACAACAGTAGCTACCATAGTATATCTTGTTATCTTCACAATAGTTGCCCATTTCATCAGGTATAACAAAATCAAACCAAAACCAAAGCACTATAAAATGAGTCAGAATATTGAATAAAGCAAAACAATTAATTGGAACAAAGACAAACAGTGAAAACAAAATTTGACTTCAAAGAGAAGACAGAGGAAATCCCCAATATTTGCTGTATTGCATATTGTCATCCTTGCAAGAGATGCTCACACTGCTGGTCCCAGACCTGCATAATCAACCAAACAATACAAGCATTTAGTTGCTTTATGTGCCTTAGTTGTTATCAACTCAGGCTGACATAGGAACCATTTGGTTGCTTGTGGGTCCTGGGGGGGTGGGGTGGAGGGTGTGTGAGGGTGGATATGGACGGTGTTTGATTTTTCAGCTTGCATGCTGGCAGGCTCAAGGGAGGCACTATCTGACTTTTCTCTCCCTGGAGCACGCAGGGCTTGTGCAGTTTACCAGGAAGGCTGGCTAGCTGATTTCTTGGTTGGTCCCCCAAGTCCCTGCATCTAGTTCTTGCTCTTAAAGGAACCCATTTAACCCAGAAATTGCCACTAAGATGACTTTATATAAAAGTGATTGCCAACCATGTCCTTAGTGTTCTAGTGTTCACTCTACTCTGTACCATTTGGCTTTGCAGCCAGATTAGAAGTTAGAAGAATGCAGGTTTCTATTGGGCATTATGCTATTGAAGAAGATTTATATAATGTGGGACTCATAGGCTTTTAACCTGTAATGTAAATTCCTGGTATATAAGGATTCTGAGGAGAATATGTGTCATGCCACAATATTCTAAATTAATATTAATGACTAATTAAAAGTCAGTTTACATTTCACTCAGCAGAGTTATCTCTGATTTGTGAGTGTATGTGCAGTTGTAACTATTGGTCTGCAGTTCATCTTTTATGAAAATGGATTATGCCAGAAGCCTCTAGGAGAAAATTCCATATGGGATTACAGTTAATGATGACCCAAGTCTGCCTCTCATTTTTTGTGTATCTATCTCACAGCACCAAAGGACTTCCAAGTAATTGAATATTTTGTTTCCATAAGATTGAATTCCAAAGGTGGGTTTTGTAATTCTTTTTTTTTTCTGTTAAGTCATTAGCTGCAACTTATTGAAAAATGTTTTAGAGATGTACAAGTGAACATTTTATAAGCACTAATGGAGAAAAAGTTTTTTCTTTACTTTCTAATTAGTATTAATTCATATTCTCTAGGTATAAACTTAATGATGATATGGCTATTTTCTTGAAACTATACAATTACTATATGCTATGCTTCCAGGTAAAGTTTCTGAAGGCAAAAATGTCTGTTGTTTACTTTTTAACATGTTGTGATGCAACGAATAAAAAACTGCCAAGGAAATTTTTAAATACTCATAATGCAACTGAGATTATTCCCTGTGACAGAATTCATGGCAAAGCACAGCTACAGTTTTATTAATTAGAGCATAATCAATATGTAAGGCCTAACAATTATGTTTTATATAAGAATACCAAAACTGTTAATATTAATTATTATTTGTGGAACATTTTCTATAATAATACAGTCTTCAAATTTATACTTCTCCCAGATCAATAACATTTTTGATTGTTTAAATTTACATTGGTTTAGCCTTTCATGAAGAATTGGGTAGGCTATCATTAGGATTTAATTTAAAAGACTAAAAATTTCTTCTGGTGTAGAAAGATTGTGCATCTGTGTTTCCTAAACATTAAAAATTGGTTTTCTCTTGAATTATAAGATTTGAAAAGAAAGTTTTGAAGATAAATACACTTTAGAAGATAGCTGGGTAATCTTTTATATTTCTGAAGAAAGTAAATTAATCCAATTTCTATATAGTAAAATAAACTATTATTACTTAATATTAGTTAAATGTGCTACAAATCATCGATAGGAATGTGGACCCCACAGGCATGCAGATTTGGATTCAAATCTTGATTTTTTTAGCTGTGTGAGTTTTACAAAAACTAATCAATTCCTCAGTTTTCTTTTGTATGAAATAAGCATGTAAATAATGCGAATTTCATACAATATATTTCTTAATCTATAACCGAAAGTATGGTTACATTCCCCCCAGTAGCCAAAAGCGGAGCTCTGCAAAAGGTAGTTTGCACTGTCAGTCTGGATCTTACCACTACATTAAACGAATCATTTAACTTTCTGAAGTTCTATTTTCCTGGATCTGATATGGGTATAATGAAATCCTTCTTTCCTTTTCATAGGATAATTGTTAGGTCAAATAATATAAAATAGTGCAGAACTTTTAGATTTAGATTAGGGTACATTTTCATTTTTAAAATCATCAACTACTTTATGATAAGCGTCAATAGTCCCCTTTGCCTTCAAAAAGAATGCAGATGAATACTGTGTGTTGGCCTAGGCATATAATCCAAATACTGCAAGAGGCTGAGTCAGGAGGATGGCAAGTTCAAGCTCTCATCCTGGACAACTTAGTGACTTAGTTGGTTTTTTTTTTTTTTTTTTGGTACCGGGGATTGAACTCACGACCTCGTGCTTGCCAGGCAGGCACTTAAGCCACTGAGCTAAATCCCCAGCCCATAACTTAGTGACTTAGCAAGAGTCCATCTTAAAGTTTTTTGTTTTTTGGTTTTTTTAAAGGCAGGTCATGTAGGTGTAGCTCAATGAAGCAGCCTTGGGTTCAGCTATCAATACTGAGGAAAACCAAAATAATGCAGATGAATAAGTGTTTATAGAACAAGGAAGGAAAGTGTTTTATGTTTGTATGTACATACAAAATGGTTATTCACTAAGTTTGTTTTATGGTTTTATGAACAGTAAAATAAAATGGGCTAGATTCAGTGTTAAGGAATGACGAAGTGTAATCCTTAAGTGTTTTAAGGCCCAGGGGAGAATATTCACCTAGTACTGTGTGACTTGTTAGTATACTGTGGTTTGTAGTTCAAAACAGTAGTCCCCAAACTTCAGGGCACAAGGACCAGTTTTATGTAGTGGGTGAGTGGTGGTTTCAGAGTGATTCAAGTGCTTTACAAATATTGTGCACCTTGTTTCTATTATTATCACTTTGCACAATTTATTCCTCTTATTACCTAGTAGATTCTTTTAAGGAACACACAACTTAGATCCCTCCCGTGTGTATTTCACTGTAGGGTTTGTGCTCTTGAGAGAGTCTAATGGCCCTGCCAATCTGAGGCACAGCTCAGGTGAACAATGTGAATATAATGTGAACAATGATGAGCAGTTGTAAATACAGATAAAGCTTCCATTGCTGGTTCACTCGTCACCTCCTGTTGTGTGACCTGTTTCCTAACAGGCAATGGACTTGGGACCTGGGTTTTGGGAACACGTGTTTTAGAAGCTGTCTTAATTTCTTTTCTTGTTGCTGAGACAAAGTACCTAACACCCAAAGTTAAAGGAGGAAAGATTTATTTAGCTCACTGTTTGTGGAGTCTGATCATAATTTAACAGACTCAAAGGTGAGGTGGCACGTGGAGGAGGGGCAACAGTTCATGGTAATAGAAGATAGCAAAAACAGCAAGGAAGGGAAGGCCAAGCTTCTTTCTGTCCCTTACATTGTATGAAGACTACCTACCCTAGGGCTAGTGTAGCACTCCCACCGTTAATCCCAGTATTGGACCAAGAATCAATCATAAACTGGAGATTCACTCACCTTGAAAAGCCTGCCAACTTCCTCCATGATAGCATGCAACTTTTGGGGAACAGCTAGACACAAAACATATCAGAAAATACTTTCACATCTTTTCTTACAGTAGTTGGTAAAGTAGATACTGTCGTAGTTTCTCTTTTTTGGTTGAAAAACTAGGATACAGAAAAGTTAAATGATTAAATTGGGGCTCAAATGCAGTTCTTCTGGAAACAAATTCTATTAGCTAAAATTCCAGAACAGCAATTTTACCAAAACAGTGTCTTTTTATTCTTTTCATTTATTGAAAATGCAAGACTTCTTGCAAAGAAATCTTCTAAGGTGGTTTATGAGATGACTTTGCTGCCTTCTATTAAAACAGGGACTGATTTTTTAAAAATTAGTGTCAAAAATTAAAAAGTATTTTAAGAAGTATATGCACACAAACTCATTCAGATATTCTGAATGAGTGATTAATAATTAATTAATAAATGCTAATGTTTGACATGTTTTCTCCAAAAGATACTGCAAAGAAAAACTGTACAGATATAATCAAAGCTACTTTGGACCTGTCCCCTGTCCCATTTCTGTAAAGTGTTAGTATATCCTTCTTTGATCCAAAAACAACTTATGAATGTAATTTTAAACAACTTATGAATGTAATTTTTAAAATCTTTTAGGCTCATTAGTTGAGAATTCTCTGGAGCAAAAATTCCAAAGACTTCCTTTAAAAAGTTTATGTGATTAATAAAATATGTTTAAATCAGTGATTGATTGACAAGACTTTTTTGGTTTTGAATTATTACATACAATTTTTAAAGGAAAAGTTGCTGGAAGCAATATTGTTCTGAAACTTGATGGGTCTCTGTTATGTCTGTTATACTGTCTTTCGTATTTGAAGAGGATGCTTGGGAATTGGTGAAAAAGCAAAGCTTTTAAAACTATTTAGAAAATTTTAAAAATATATCTTAATAGCAGTCTAGTTCTCAATTATTCTAATAGAAATATGATGTGGGTAGAAACCAGAGAGTATGGATAATCTAAAGTATATATATATTTTTACCCTGTATTCTGTTCATTTCTTTTGTTTTTTGTCTTTGCTTTCACCTGTCAACTATTCACATTTTAAATGAATTCTTATGATACTTTTATCTTTTAAATATATGCAGTTAATTTACCGAATTTAAAGTAATCTTTATACAAAATCAGAGATGCACTGATTTTAAGACTGAGAGATTGAAAACAATTATTCATTAGAACTCTAATAACCCTTAATGAAGTGTTATACAGCGATTAAGAATGCACTCAAAATATGTGTTTGTTGACCTCAGAAGATATTCAGATCGGAAAAACAGATTATCCTGAGGCTCTAAATTTATTTATTTATTTATTTATTTTTAAAAAATTTTTTAAAATTTTATTTTAAAAGGGAGTAAAATCAAACATAACAAAACAGAACAGAATGGGACATAAGAAAGCATAAACTTCTAAGCTAGACAACCAGAGATCTTCACTATCTGTCATATTGTCTCGTTTTCTTCCAAATGGTTGTCCATATCTTTGCATATGGAGAGCTCATATCAAATAACATAGCCAATCTTTGCACACGATGTGTAGTTCACTGGCTCCCACTTGCTAGGCAGGGGGGAAGGGGAGGGGGGACATGGGATGGGGGACAGGACGACAAGAGATGTCTGATTCTCAGCCCACACGCAAGTAGGATCACAGTTGCACCCTAGAGATGGGAAGAGTTCCTTGTTCTCCCGGCACCCCGAGTCAACCTCACGGTGTAGGTCCCAACGTGCCAGAGTCTCTCTCCTTTGGGCTTCCAAAAGTCTGCCACACTCTGAGCCATCCCCCCAGAGAGGGGTGTAGCTCCTTGTTCTCCTGGCACCCCGAGTCAACTGCACGGTACAGGTCCTGATGCGCCAGGGTCTCTCTTCTTTGGGCTGCTGAAAGTGCCACACTCTCAGCTGCCCCCAGAGAGGGGGGGAGTTCCTTGTTCTCCCGGCACCCCAAGTCAACCACACAGTGCAGGTCCCGATGTGCCAGGGTCTCTCTCCTTCAGGGTGCCGAAAGTTGGCCACACTCTCATCTGCCCCCAGAGAGGGGTGGAGCTCCTTGTTCTCCCGGCACCTTTAGTCAACTGCATGGTGCAGGTCCCGATGTGCCAGGGTCTCTCTGCTTCAGGCTGCTGAAAGTCAGACACACTCTCAGCCGCCCCCAGAGAAGGGGGGAGTTCCTTGTTTTCCCAACACTCTAGTCAACTGCACGGTGAAGGTCCCGATGCGCCAGGGTCTCTCTCCTTTGGGCCACCGAAAGTCTGCCATACTCTTAGCCAACCTCCCAGAGAGGGGAAGAGCTCCTTGTTCTCCCAGCACCCCGAGTCAACTGCATGGAGTCAACTGCATGGTACAGGTCCTGATGCAGCAGGGTGTCTCTCCTTTGGGCCACCGAAAGTCTGCCACACTCTCAGCCATCCTCCCAGAGAGGGGAAGAGCTCCTTGTTCTCCTGGCACCCCGAGTCAACCGCGTGGTGCAGGTCCCGAGGCACCAGGGTCTCTCCCCTGCAGGCCCCCCAAAGTCCACCATATTCACCTGCTATTTTTTTCTGATGAATTGACCATTCCATTTCCAAAGTTCTGAAATGGCCAACACCACAGAAAGAATTCTCTTTAGGCTCCTGTTTGAAACCAGCAGCTACAGCGATTGCTGGCCTTGCTTCAGGGCCATGGCTCTAAATTTATAATAATAAAAATTATACCACATATCATATACGAGATGAGTATAAATATAAGAAAATTGTCTTCCTCTACAGGCAATTGTGTCACTAGAGGACCTTGATGATGACTGGGGACATTTTGGATTGCCACACTGAGGGGTGCTACTCACAACTGATGGATAGATATCCAGAAGGATGTTAAGCATCTTCAAATGAACACAACAGCCCCACAACAAAGAACTATCCACCCCCAAATGTTAATAGTGCTGAGGTATAAGCACTAAAGTAACCCTTAAATATCAGATAAGGGTTTTATTACAAAAGCTTTTGGCCCAAATTGGGAATATGAAGTTTTAGGAACAAAGATGGAGTCAAACATTTACTTATAGTAATTTATTAATTAGATTCATAATGATAAAAATGTTATTTTAAAATTATTTTCCCTATTATTTTTTCATACATTTAATAACAGTGCAAATTGGTTATACAGATTAGTGGTTTCTCTTTGGCAGATTCATACATGTACATAACATATTTTGATCATTTTCACTACCATCATCTCCCTTGTCCTGCCTTTTCCACTGGTTTCACATGGTGGTGGTGGTCAGTTCCTAAAATGTATCTTGCTAATATTGTTCCCTTATTTTCCTGTTATTACAAAATAATTTTATTCAGACTCTATATATGTCAACATAGACATTGTTTTAAATTCCTTGAGTTAGAAATCCTTAAATATATGTTCATAACACGCACACACTTTTGCATTCTTCCCATAGTCAGACATTCATTAGTCAATGTAAACATAATAAAGCTTTTAAAAAAAGCTGTCTTTAAAAAGCTTATTCCCAAAAGTTAATGTTTTGTTTATGCCAGCATAACCGCTATGAACAATTACCAGTTTTGTATTGAGGTTGTTTTGGGTTAATGTATCCTTCTCTAACTGTACTTTCTTGTTCAGAATGTGATAATTGAGAGCGCATAATAATATGATAAAGTGAAAGTAAGAATAGATAGGGTGCTTGCCTGAAAGTGAAATTATTTTGGGTAGTAGAGGAAATTTGCCTTATTTTTAGACAGTTGTACTTAAGTATATTTGAGAGATTTTTTTCATTTTGTTTTGAGAAACACTTACTAGAAAATGCAGGCTTACAATGAGCTTTGCATTTCTAATCTAAGTATCTCTTTCCAATTTAGACCAAAAAAAAAAAAAAGCCAAAAAAACCTGGGCAAAAAGGAGTGTAGTTGTTGCTCTCAGTTAGGACTAAAAATATGCTAAACCTATGCTTAGGAAGTGGTTAGTATTTAAATTCTTAAATGGAAAAGAAAATTTTCTTCTAGAGAGACTGTCTTTTCATAGCTGTTGTGTGTGGGCTTCACTATGGTTTCTTATACTGCCAAGTTATCTCGAAAAGGCACCATGCTGCATACATACCCTCTTCTCCTGTGACACCCTTCACCTCTATACCTAAGCATACACACTCCACCACCAAACAAATGAAGATAAAAACAATTTGGAATCATTTAGGGTTGTGTTCCTAAAAAGAATGTCATACCTCTTGTTGTCCTTATTTGTCAGTAACTTTTTGTTTCTTTGTTTTCACTTAAGCAGTTTTTTTTTGTTTGTTTTGTTTTTGTAACAAGAATCAAACTCAGGATCTTGTGCTTGCCTGGCAGATGCTGTGCCACTGAGCTGTATCCCTGGCCCCATTTGAGCATTCTTAAAATGAGTGTTTTATCCAGAATTTTTCTAAGTGTTTTATCTCTCTAAACTACACTAAATTTATAATGTAATAACTTAGTAATGTATTTTATGAAATAGCAAATAATTCCTAAGATCAAATATTGAAATAATGCTAACCAAATTATAAAATTTCTATTTTTGTTCTTGTTTTAATGGAGTATATATATGAAAAGTGAATCAATTAGTTAATTTTATCATTCTACTAAACTTCTGTGTATGAAAGTCAGTTCTCAATTATCTCCTAACTAGTGTTCTCTATGAAAAATGAGTTTATTACACTTCCTACAAATTAGAACTAATAAACTTTGTACTAGTTTATCTGAAGTATTTGTTTCAGTACATGAAAGGAATAATATATGAAGAAACAGTGTGGATAGCAAATTGTAGATTGTGTGAGGAACGGGAATTTTAAAATTTCCTTTATTTAATAATATCTGATTCTGAAAAAGAAGAATGCAATGTATTACACTTGAAAAGTTCTCTTCAGTGTTGATACGTCTGCTCACAAGACTATTTAAGAAAATAAAAGGACCACATGGAAAATTTTACTCCCAAACATTTCATTACTCAAAAGGTAGAAAATGACTTTTTTTCTGTTAAAAATTAATTAGTCTTAGAGTTAACAGAGTAAAGAAGGATATAATTTTGTTTTGTACATGTGAATAATCTACCCAAGTAGCAGGGATTCTGTATGCCAGCAGGATAATTTGCTCAGCTTTGTGTTAAACTTATCAAATCTTTGATTATTAGCCAGGTGTGGTAGCACACTTGTGTAATCCCAACCGTCTGGAGACTGAGGCAGGAGGATCATTGCAAGTTTGAGACCAGCCTATGGTACAAAGTGAGCCCAAGCCCAACTTGAACTGCATAGTGAGACCATGTCTCAAAAAGTCAGAAAAACAAATAATAAAAAGCAAAAGTTGATTATTCAGATAAACAAAACAACAATCAAATACAAAAAAAGAGAGAAAACTTGGTGAACTAAAATGTTTCATTTGAAAAGAGCTGGTTTCCCTGTAGTGTATGTCTTCTGCTTGCCTCTTATTTAAGTAGCAAACTGAATATTGTTTCTCATGCTCCCACACTCCTATCTTAGTAAGAGAGGATTTTCCTCTGACAACTCATTTGATTTTTAGCTTTTCCAGATGTGATCCTAAATTAAAGACATCAATATGTCTTTTGTATCTAATACTATCTATGTTTTTCCAGAGAACCTTTGGAAAATCACAAAGATTATATTTTTACCTTAAAATGGAAATTATACCACAAAAATTAGATTTTTTTGATAGGTTCTGTGTTTCTTAATTTGCTCAAATTATAGTGAGAGCTGTACAGGGAAAGATAGAAAAGATACTCCATCTCCACTAGACTAGGCTTATATAAGTAGAATGTGAATTATTACTGTAAATATTTTTTACATTGTGTAAACTTTAAGAAGACTCTAAACTTACTGTCTTTCTTCCTGGTCATAGTTTTTCTACTCTTCAGGGAAACTCTTGTGAAATAGTTACAGTTTGTGTTAGGCAGATTTCCATGACTGTGACAAAATACTTGAGATAATCCACATGAAAGGATGAAAGTCTATTTTGGTTAGTAGTTTCAGTGTATGGTTTGTTAGCTTTGTTCATTGGGAGCCTGTGGCAGTGTAGCCTGTCCTGATGGGAACACATGGTAGAGGAGGTCTGTTTACTTTATGGAGGATGGATGAAAATAGATAGGACAAGATCAAAATCATAAAATCCTCTTTAAGACCATATCCATAGTGACTGTTTCCCCTAGTCTCACTTGCTAAAAGTTCTACTACTTCTCAGTAGCCCCAAGCTACTAACAAATAGGGGATATTACAGATGCAAACTATAGCATACCCTACAAGTAATTTACCTTGGTCCTTTGTGGTATAATTGTTACTGTTAAAACCCCAACCATGTCACATTATTAAACAGCACTTTCCTTCCCTTTGATGCTTGCCTAAAGGCTCTGCTATAAACTATATGTGAGGAATTCAAGAAAGGAATGTTTCACAATCTATGGAAAAGACTTCATTTAATAGCCAAATACAGGCTTCCAAGCAGATACTTTATACTTTTTAGACAGCTTTCAGACTATATCAGGGACTAAGTCAGGATTTCCAGTGCTGTTTTTTAGTCTAGCTTCAGAAATCTGTTAGGAAAGCAGTATCTATTTGTTTTTTGTTTTTTTTAATTTAAAGAGAAAAAAAAGCAAAACAGAAAAAAGGGTAGAAATAATACAGAATTTAAAAAAAAAATTAAAAAATCATTACTTGATAAATTACATATTGTCTTCTTAGAAATAGTTGTTCATGTTACAAAATTAAGGCATCCAAAGTGAACAAACAGTGAGGCTGCAAACAGTTCTATTCAGTGATCCAACAAAAACTTGGTAATATGGTTATCAATCCCACACACTTAAACATACAGGCAGTTATATCCTTTAGAGCATTGTTTTCCTCCTTTTGCTTTTTAAGTACATTATCTGTTTAGTTATATCATGTTTCAGCTTGCTCAGTACCTTATTGATCTGTTTTGTTGTTGTTATTTCCTTTTTAATCACCTTATATAATTCTGTTGTTTTGTTTATGAGTTTCTCCTCATCTATGTCACATGGGTCAGCTTTGGTGGAGTTGGGAGTTTTTGGAGGTATTTTGTTACCTTGTTTTCTCATGTTCTATTGTTTTATTTTTATTTAATTTTTATTAATTTGGAGGTAGTAATATACAACAAAATAGGATGGAATAAAGCCAATTGAGACAGTGTAGTGAAATTGGCACAGAACATCACAGCAGGTCACCAGAACAACAATAATAGGCACCATTGTATATCTCGTTATCTTCACAATAGCAGTATCTATTTGAATAGGATTGAATAAACTGATGACAGTAATTTAATTGTGATTTTTTGTTTGGCTATTGTAAGTGCTATTATTTCTGGTTATATGAGGAAGCACTTTCTCTTTTTTCCCTAAGCTCTGTGTAAGTCTGAATTTAGTAGATTGCTGTTGTAAACAGAAATGAAACATTTAATGGTATTTGACTCCTACTCATCCTTTAGAATTCAGAAACAACTATTTTAGTAGGATTGGTGATTTGCCTTAGCAATTTACCAGGGGTTAAATTGGAAAAATCATAACCAGTATCATTTTTTGAGAGTGACTCTCATTTAAGTCCACTTTTAAAACTAAGAAATTCTTCAGATGACCAGTGATGATGAATATTTTTTTCATATATTTATCTGCTGTTTGTACTTCATTTGGGAAGTGTCTATTTTTCAGATGCCCTTTTTGGATTTGGTCTTTGAATGTAAAAGGTCTGATTGTTTTGAGTCCTTTAGAGATTCTTGATATTTGTCCTTTGACTGAGGAATAGTTGTTAGAAATCTTTCCCTTTCTTTGAGTTGTCTTTTCATTCTGCTGGTGATTTCTTTTGCTGTGTGAAAACTTTTTAATTTGATGTGATTTGTCAATTCTTTATAATATTTCTGTGTGATTTGCATTTTGGTCATAAAGTCTGCCTACATTATGTCTTCAATAGTTTTACCTATTCTATTTTCCAAAAAATTTAGTGTTTCTGTTTTTATATTTGGATCTTTAATCCATTTCAATTTTAGTTTACTGTGTGGTTGAGAAATATAGTTCTAGCTAGGTTCACTCTTCAGCCTATGGAAAATCATTTTCCCAGCACCATTTATTAAAGAGGCTACATTTCTCTCAGTGAAGGTGTTTGGCTGTTTGTCAAAGATAAAGTGGTTAAGTGTGCTTGGAGTTGTTTCTGTATCTTCTGTTCTTTTCCAGTGATCATTGGGTTTGTTTTTTGACAGTACCATGCTATTTTTATCCTAGTAGCTTTGTACTTCAAACTTCAAACTGGGTCGCGATGCCCCCTTGCCTTGCCCTATTGCCCTGACTTACTTTTGTTAATCTGAGTCTCTTTTGGTTCTATATCAATTATAGTTTTGTTTTCTCTAGTTCTGTGAGGTATACTATTGTTTTTTGTCTTTGTTTTTTTGAGACAGAGTTTCATTATGCACTTCAGGCTGGTCTTGAACACGCTTTGTAGCCCAGGCTAGCCTCAAACTCACAGTGTTCCTTCTGCCTCAGCCTCCTGAGATTACAGGCATGTGCCACTGTGCCCAGTCTGCTATTGGTATTTTGACTGGGATTGCATTAAATCTGTGTAACAGTCTTGGGAATATGGTGATTTTCACTATATTGGTTCTGCCTATCCAAGAACAAGGGATTTCTTTCCATTTTCTGATATCCTCTTCAATGTCCTTTTTCAGAGCACTGTATTTTTCAATGTAAAGGTCATTCACTTCCTTTGTTATTGATTGCTAAGTATTTCATTTCCTTAATACTATGGTGATACTTAATTTCTCTCTTGGTGAGGTTGTTATTCCTGTACAGGAATGCCATTAATTTGTGAGTATTGACTTTGTATCCTGCTGTGCTACCAAATTTGGTTGTTAATTCGAGGAGGCTTTTGGTAGAGCTTTTGGGGCCTTCTATGCAGAGTGTCCTTTCATCTGCAAATAAATATAATTTAGCTTTTTTCCTTTCTTATCTATATTCCTTTTATTTCTTTCTTTTGTCTGATTGCTCTGGATAATGTTTCCAGAACTGTATTGAATAGGAATGGTGATAGTGGACTTTGTGTTGTTCCTGATTTTAGAGTGAAGGCTTTCAATTTTTGATGATTTAGTATGATGCTGACTGTTGATTTGTCATAGATAGCTTTTATTAGACTAAGATAAAGCCCTTCCATTCAATATGCTGTAGGATTTTTATCATGAATGTGTGCTGGATTTTGTCAGAAGCTTTTTGCTGTATCCATTGAGATAATCATGTGGTTTTTGTCATTGGGTCTGTTAATGTGATTACTATATTTATTGATTTGTGTATGTTGAACTATCCCTGCATCTTGGGCATGGATTCTACTTAATCACGGTGTATGTATAGTATTTTTGATGATTTGCTTCATTCTGTTAGCCAGTTCTTGTGGAATTCAGCAGGGAATCCTTCAGGATCTAAGATTTTGTGTGGTGGTAGGTTTTTAAAAAACCTACCAACTCCTACAATTTCTTTAACTGATACTGGATTACTTAGAATTTTTATAACTTCTTGATTCAGCTTTGGTAATTCATATGTGCTTAGGAATTTGTCCATTTCTTCTGAATTTTCTATCTTATTAGAGTACAAGTTCTTAAAGTAGGTACTTCTTACTTTCTGCAGGATGCATTGAGACCTCACCGTTTTCATTCCTAATTGTCTGAATTTGGGTCTTTCCTTCTTTTGATAAGATTGGCTATGGGTCTGTCTATTGTATTTAATCTTTCAAAGAACCAATGCTTCAATTCAGTGATTCTTTATATTGTTTTCTTAGTCGCAACTGAATTAATTTCTGTTCTGATCCTTATAATTTCCTTCCGAAAATGAGATTTGGGTTTAACTTTTTCAAGAAATGCAAATGAAAATAACATTGAGATTTCATCTCACTCCAGAAAGAATGGCTATTATCAAGAAATCAATGAATAACTAGGTTATGGAGGAAAAAGGAACCTTATCTATTGGCTGGAGTGTAAACTCATATAGCCATATAAATGTCGAGATGGAGACTCTTTAAAAAAGAAAAACTAGAGGTTCTATTTGATTCAGTTATTCCTGTACTAAGCATTTCCCCAAGAGAGTTAAAAGCATCATACTACAGTGATGTATGTATACAGTGTTTATAGCAGCACAATTCATAGTAGCAAAATCTTGGAAACAGCCCACATGCCCATCAATAGATGAATAGGTAAAGAAAATATGTTATTTATGTACAATAAAGTACTATTCTGCCATAAAGAAGTATAAACTTGAGCCATTTGTAAGTAAATGAATGTACCTTGAGACCACAATTTTAAGTGTAATAAATAAGACATACAAGTTTAAATATGCATTATTTCTCTTGTGTGAGAGACCCTAAGGTAAACAAGGAACAAACAGATGATGGATACTGGGAAGAAGGAGGGACATGTTCAAATGGGGTATGAGATGAGGGAGAAGGAAGGGCAAAGAAAAAAAGAATAAAAAATGGAAACGAAGTTTCTATAAATGGGCAGGAGAAGGAGATTAGAGGAAGGGGAGGAAAATGAGAAAAATGAAAAAATTATGATATATTATGTACAGATACAAATTCTCTATGATGAATGTCAGCATTATGTGTGGAAATATGTGCTAAAAATTTTAAAAAGTAATATAAAACCAAATAATTACAGAAAGACTCAAAATCATTTATATGTGGATTTAGTGCCTACAAAGTCTTCCCAAAACCACTGGTTTGGAGTTGGCTTGCAGAGCACTGGCCTCTTACGTGTTATGGTCTTTTACTTGGTCAGAGGTCTTAAACTTTGAGGACTGTAAGAAAAAGAAAATTCACCTAAATTTATAGGTATTGAAGATGAAGTTGCTGCACAGATGTCCTGGACTTGATCTTCTAATTGAGGATCTTTAAAAAAATTTAATATGAAGTCTCTGAAGAGAAATACATGTAGAAACTAACTCTAAGTCTTTTACAATTGCTCAGTTTTCTGAGAATAGATTTACAGAGCATCCTCAAAGCCTGCATGTTGAATTAGGATGCTTGTTGCATTGCATCTGCACAAATAATCAGAGCAAATCTAATGAAGCTATCATTTTTATTTAAAGAGTACTCTTTGGGGTTTGTTCATAACCACAGGGGATGAGGACATCTGAAGCATGTCCTGAAGCAGAGAATGCTGAGTGTTTCTCCATTAGCATAGGACTTTACTTTTGATTTGCTGTTTATTGGAATATAGCACAACTTTGTAGGGGAAGAGGTTAACTTACAGATTTTTTTGTCCAGTAATGATGTATATAATTTCTCCCTGGAAGAAAAAATGATGAATAAATTATGATTTATTGTCTGTTTAGATGTTATCTCATTTTATATGTAACCCAGGAATAAAAATAAAATTACTTCTTGAACTTGCTTTCAAACACCTACCTTTTCAAATTACTCTTTCAGCTGGTTTAACAATTCATTGGTTTGATAAAGAGACAAGATGGCAGACTGGTAGGTAGCAGGAGAGAGACCCTCTCTGAGAGAGACAGCTCAAATGCCAGAATAAAACACCCTGGAGAGACCCAAACAGAGAGAGATAGACTCTCACAACACAGAAAGAAACTAAAGCGCAAAAACCCGCTCAAATAAGAGGTCCTGGGGCTACTATTAGTGAAGATAAGATCGGTGAGCACTGCACCCGCCTCGAGACGCCTGAATTCCGCCCGACCTGAACAAGCGATTCATGCCAAAGTGACTGGCTTGAGCCGCCAGAGCCCGGAGCTGAACAGCCCTGCATGCAGCTCGCCGGGACCGGCACTGCACACGACCCACCCAGAGGCACCGTGAATTCCCACCTCAGCTGCGCTGAAGTCGGAGGTCGGGCAGTCCAGCAGTTCTCGGAGACACGGTGAGTGATGAGAATAAGACCCTCCCACGGGAAAGGGGAAACCGACTGGACGACATGTTGGATTTGGGCAGGACAGCCCTAACTCCATAAGTAAGTGGCTTCAGCTGGTTATTCCCCTCGCCGAGTGGATTGGTGGAATCTGCTTGAAGTAGGCCATGCCCCTGGCGGGGACCCAGTTACTTCCCTGAGATCAGTGCACACTGACGCAGTGAAGGCCTGCAAAGGCTGACTGGCCCAGAAGGGGGGAGCTAGAGCACACTGCCCGTGGGTGAACTCTAATCTCTGATAACCTATTGAAGAGGGCTAAAGCTCCTACCCTGCGCCCTCTAGAGGAGCCTTAAACAACAAGAACAGGATCTGGGAATTACACTGTATACTTGTATGGAAGGAACCAAAAACATGACGAAAGGGAGAAATAAGAAAACACTCCCAGCCCCCCACCCTGAGAACA
>PVJX010031905.1:0-20862 GCA_004027295.1 Dolichotis patagonum | reverse complement strand
TAAAAACAGCACGGTATTGGCACAGAAAGAGACAGCAGGATCAATAGAACATAACAGAGGATGCTAAAACAACTCCAAACACATTCAGCTATTTGATCTTCGACAAAGAGGCCAAAAATATACACTAAAGATAGTCTCTTGAATTTGGGGGTGAGGGGTTCTGGGGATTGAACTCACAACCTTGTGCTTGCCAGGCAGGCGCTTATGCTGCTGAGCTAAATCCCCAGCACCCATCTCTTTAATATTAATGTTTGAAAAACCGGCTATCTACATGCAGAAGATTAACTCTAGACTCGTATTTCTTACTATGTAGTAAACTAAAATCAAAAAGGATCAAAGCACTAAATGTTAAAACAGAAATAACCTGCTGGAAGATAAAATAGGTAAAACTCTTGAAGAGAAAGGCATAGGCAAGAACTTTGCAACACAACCCCACAACACAGGAAATAGTACCAAGGGTCAACAAATGGGAACACATTAACTTTATAATCTTCTTCACAGCAAAAGAAACAATCAACAAAATTAAAAGACAATCTACAAACTGGGCAAAAAAAATTTTTGCCAGTCATTCCTCACACTGAGGACTAATAGCTAGACTAGAGCATTTTTAAAAATTAGCCCCTCAGCTGGACATGGTGGCACATGCCTGCAATCCTAGCACTTGGGAGGCTGAGGCAGGAGGATCACTGTGAGTTCAAGGGCAGCCTGGGCTACATAGCAAAACCCAGTCTCAAGAAGACAAACATAAAAATATTAAAAACTAAAAACTTTTTTTTTTTTTTTTGAGACAGGGTCTCACTATGCAGTTCAGGCTGGCCTTGAGCTCACTTTGTAGCCTAGGCTGGTCTCGAACTCGCAACAATACCCCTGCCTAGTGCTGGGATTACGTACAGGTGAGCATCACTATGCCCAGCTGGCAAAAACATTTTTAAGAAGAAGTGACGGAGATTCTCTTCTGCAAGCATACTGTACCGAGCGGACTGGCACTTACCTTATTTGTGAAGGAAGACAAAGACCGAAGTCCTGGGGCGGGAGACACCGTCTCAACCAAGGCTGATCGGTGAATCCTGGAGGGAGTCTCCCCGTGGGACTGGACTCCTTGCACTTGGACTCTTGCTTGGGGAGAAACCAGCCAGAACTCCAGGTCTTTGTGCCTGCTCCTTTTGTGGCCTCAGAGGGAGAGCCTTGACCACAGTCATTTTCCTCCCTTTTCCCCCAGTGAAGCAGCTGCAAGTCCTTCACCAGTTATGAAGGCAGATTAATACAGGCAGACAAGCAAAGCATACACAATGCGTAAGACAATGTCATTTCAGCAGAGCGCACTCTGAATTGGATGCATTGGATGAATTATAATAATCTTTTTATAGTTTCAGGTTTCTAAGTCCAAATAGACTCAGCAGTGCTTTCTCTAGTGGACGTTGTAGCAATTTTTAGGTGAATCATAGGAGATCTTTTATACGAATGTACAAGAGTCAGAAGGGAGAAAAAGCGCGAAGATACAAATTGTTCAATGGAATCTTTGTTATCCTTCCTTATTATAAAAGTAAGTTTGAGGCCCTGTCTTTTTTCTACTCATGAAAGCTAGAATTATGTTGAGAGAGACCCTGGGTTGGTGATTTACCTTAATCTTTGGTATTCCAATCACCTGCTAGCAGAGTCCAGGCCCCTCTAGGCCCTCTGTATTACAGTTACTACGGGAAATTGTAGCTTTGTTAACTGCAGCTATTCCTGGGTGACATGTCCCTCCCCAGGGACAGGCCTGGGGGGAGGCGCGGTGCTGTAATTTATGTTTTTCTCTGGTAACTGCCGTTCCCCATTTCCCAGGGAGCAGCCAGGCTATGTGTGTGTGGAGCCACACGCCAGGCAATGGTTTCTGTTTTTGTTTAGGGTTAAAGAAACCCTGGCTTTTAAGTGTTCATTCCAAGGGGTGGACAAAGTTGAGATTTCCCACTCTGAAAAAATAACAAGGGAGAAATGGGTCCCTATCTGTCCCTGCTTCTCTTGTCCTGTGATTTCAGACCAGTCTGATGCCAGCAGTGGCTGCTGGAGCTGTCTCAGGCTATCGGGCAGTGCCAGTCCATCCGCGCTGGCCGGCATCTACACCCCTCTCCCCACTGTCCTGGGTCCCAGTGGTTGTATTGCTTCTCTTTCTGCCCCCACAGCATATCTGAGTATTGAGTGGTCAGCCTGGCTCTACACTCAGAGAGAAATTGCGGCAAGAGAGGGGCAGTCCCTGGGCACCAGGAGATGTGGCTATTGGTTCCCTTAATACTCGTTTTGTCTGAAGTTACCAGCGACCCAGAGGCTCCCTGCAAGAGCTTCCTGCTTTTTTAATGGGATCCTCTGTGCTGTACTGGTTTCCTTCAGAAAAAGCCCCTCAATAACCCCCGCCATTACCCAGCTGCTACCCCAAGAACTGAAAGACAATGGGACTAAACGCTTTCTCAGGGTAGGCCTCGGGTCTCCAGTAAAATAAGCCTCCACAACAAGAGAAAAGGAAAAGCAGTAGGAGCTGAAAAAGTTGGAGTTGAGAGGCTGCAGCGGGCAGCGAAAGAGGCTCATCATCATTGATGCCTGCAGGGAGTTAATGGAAAAGCTCACCCAAGGCCGGCAGGCTCAGCAGACCAAGAGTGTCGAGAGCTAAAACTGCTCCTGCATTAGCAGAGGATCAAACCAGAAGGGAAACCAAGGCAGAGCAGGCTCTGCATTCCCGCCCGCGTCCGTGGGAGGGGCATCAGCCAGTGGAACCCATGCTCGAAGCTTGTGAAGTGCTTTAATCGGTTGACTAAGTCCCGTGTTAACCAATTATGAGGGATAGGCCCCAAATCTACGCCATCGCCAGGGAAACAACAGGAGGCTCCCTAATAAAAATTAGAGCCCAAGTCTATCTCCTAAGCGGAATCACAGTTACCAAAAACATGTTGTTAGAGGTAAAAAAGAGACAATAAAAAGTCCCTTTTGGGGTCTTGCCTCCTCTCAATCTTGTATCCTAGCAGGGACTTCCACAACCCGCAACAGCTAATTCTACACCAACCAAACTCACAGTCTCAAGAAGTTGAAGCATAAAGTCACGAACAAAAGGAGGGTGTTAGAGTATTTATTGGACCTGAGAAATAGCTCCCGTCGCCAGGAGGGGATTCTGCACGGAAGACTATCAGGCTTTCTCCGGCCTGCTTTCATGTGAATAAGCAGAGTGCAGGGCAAAGCTTGTTCAGAGAAAATGAGTCCAGAGGAAACCAGTTATGATACTCTTGTAATGCTTCTCCAAGTCCAGCCGGAGGTAGGGAGGACCTGGCCACTTAGCCTCGTCTGTGTAAGAACCCTCTGCCCAGGAGGCAAGCCCTCCCTCGCCGCTCTGTTACTGCCCTTCTGCTACCTGTGTTTTATGTTTGTGTAGTAAAGTGCGGAGCAAGCAGCTTAGTGAATTTACACACACGGCCACCTCTCCTAACCTACCAGCTAGCTCAAAAGAAAGGACGTTCCTATCCGCCCTGGGCCCAGCCTAACCAGTGTCCCTGCCCGGCCTCTCAGCGGCAGTCGTGTCCCCACTTACATCCCTTCACCCCTCTACCCTGCTCTTGACCTTTGCGGAAATAGAAACCGTGTCTGGCGTTTGTTCAACTTTCACGCCAATGAAATGTATTCATGTTGTCATGTCTATAACTAGCTCATTCTTTATTGATTTTCATTGTGTGAATATAATACATATGCTAGATAATAATGTACATTATAATTCATTCCAACAGTTAGCATTGGGGCTAGAAAAAAGTCGCTATGAATATTCTTTGTTTTTTTTCAGATGGTGCTAGGGGTTGAACCCAGGGCCCCTCTGTGCTATGTCCCCAGCCTCTTTGTATCTTTTGGGGTAGTTTCTGCCAGGATCACAGACCCTAGGAGTGGAATTGTTGGGTCAAAGGGCGGCTCAGCCTCAGGGGGTGGCTTCCAGGACCGGCTGGAAACCTTTCTTCCGCTCTTCCTAGCTTTTGAACATATCACAAAGCAGCTTCTCCATGGGGGTGTTCCCTATGGTCTTGCAGAAAAAGACGTGCTCGATGCGCTCCGAGGTGAGGAACCTGAGAGAGGGGAGGAGCAGGAGCAGCTTTCCGAACCTGGACGGGGGAGAAGACACGTCTGCTCTACCCCAGCTGGGAGAGCAGGAGAGGGGCAGGGAGCCGGGAAGAGTGGCGGGGCGAGGCCCCCACAGCCTGTAGGGGTGGGATGCGAATCCGCCCTGCTGGTTAGTGTACCGACTGCGGGGGCGGGGGGGGGAGGGGGGGGGGGGGGAGAGTGGGAGGGTGGGTGTTAATGTTCCATTGTATACATGGGTTTGTTACTCCTCACAAGGGCGCACAGCATTCGATTCATCTGTGAGAATAAGAGCAGCAGTTCCCGCCTGGGAAACACCTTGGGTGCAAGTAGCGGTGACTCCTAAAGTTGGAGCAGCATACGGCTGGCTGAGCTACCCAGAAAAAATTCATCATAGCTTTGAATCAAAACCATTTGCAAAATGGTTGGGGGTCCTCAGGGAGGGGAGAGGAGAGGAAGGACAAAGGCAGGTGATCAGACCTGACCCAGGCAGAGGCTGTGGCTGGGGTCAGTCTCTCTGTGATCCTCCTGCCTCAGCCTCCCTGAGTGCTGGGATTATAGGCATGCGCCACCACGCCCAACCAGTTTGTGTCTTTCTGACAGGAATGAAAGGAAGAAGTAACCGAGATGAGCTGGAAAAGTCTTTTCGGCAAACTGCAGGTGTCCACTCAATTTGGTGTCTGAAATTACATTTAAAGCATCACAACGAGGCTTTAAAATAAAAATAAAGCTACGCAGCGGGGTGCATGGTGGTAATCCCAGTACTTGGAAGGCTGAAGCAGGCGGATTGCCGTGAGTTTAGGACCAGCCTGGGCTAGGCAGTGAGATCCAGTGTCAAACAAAGCCAAAAGAGCACATAAGATGGAAATATCAGGGTGAACTGTATGAAGGGTGGGTATTACTTGGTGGAAATTTCTCTCAGCATCTACACACCAGACTGCGGTGAAAACCGCAGTGTTGCAGTTTCAGAAAAGTGAGATATGCTGACCCAGAGAATCTGAAACCTCCGTCTCCACACCCTCTTCTGCCCAGGGTGGTCATGAGCGGCTGTGGAAGAGACACCCAAGTCTTAACCAGCATTTTGAAATCTGACCCAGGGTCTGGTCCCGCCAGCTTCGGACATCTGGTCTTAGTATTCACCGCCCTGTGCTCACACACGACACGAATCCTCTTGTGCAAAAGGACCTGGACCCTGTCTCCCTGGATGCATGCAAAAGGCAAAGTGCCGCTTCTCCCTGGGCTCCCTCCTCAGCTGAGAGGCCCCTGGAGGCTGCCCTGCTACATCAATTACTCAAGCTGCGCTAGCTTGGCCGGTGGCAAGATGCAGATGGCACTGTCCCCCAAATAGACGCCCGGAGCTCCAGGAGGCCACGCCCACAGCACCGCTCCAGGAGGCCACGCCCACAGCACCTCCAGCTGTGCCTGGCAGGAAGCCCCAGCCCCACTCAGCCTGCAGCTGTCACCCTGCAGCCCCAGCCAGGACGCCGCTGTCCACCAAGCACATGCCCCCCTCACCCCTGAAGGGGTCTCTCCTGTGCACCCCTGGGCGCTGGCCCTGTCCTCGGCTTGCTCCCCTCAGTCTCCACTCTCTGGTTACCCTGGAGCCACCGAGGGCCGAATCCACTGGCTCTTGGTGCTCCTGCTTCCAGCTCCTGCTCTCTGCTGAGAAGATCAGAACTCAGCAGAGTCCCCTGCAAGGTGGCAGCGCTGCTGTGGTCCCCGGGAAGGCACTTGGTACTCAGCGCCATGCCCTGCACATGATGCATTTTCCCCAAAGCCTGCCCCCCATCAGGCTTGGCCTTTACCTGGTGCTCCAAGTCCTGGGCCGGTGGGGTCCGGGGGCTTTTCTGACTCAGCCTCCTACCTTCCTGCTGGGACCTATCTCAGACACCTTGCAGGCCTCTTCGCCTCTGTAAATGGTGAGCTGTCTTCCACCAGCCCCTTCCCTCTCTCTCAAGTCCACCTCAGTCCTGTTCAATGCATTGCCCCTCACTCCACCCCACCAAGTCTCCTTCGGGTACTGGCCACGTCCCCACCGTGGGGCCGTCTTATCTCCCAGCGCTCGTCGGGCCCAGCGCCCCCGGAGGACCTCCTGGTCCCCTCCGAGGGCCTGGCTGTAGAGGTTTGATCGGTGCTGCTCAGCAGAGCCCTGAGGGGTGGGGGGCGCGGAGTACCTCATGGGCTGGCTGGGGTGATGGGTCTTGCTGTGCTGGCTCAGCATCATCTGGGACTGGTCCTGCAGGGCCTCCACGTGCTCAGGGTCCTTCAGGCCCGGCGTCTCTGGGGAGAGGCAGTGCCGTGAGCTCCCCTCCCAGAGTCCCAGCTCACCCTGTCCCTCTCGGGCACAGAAAGGGACCTCTGGGGAAGGCAGCCAGGTCATACCCCCTGCACCTCATCCCAGCAAGAAGCCTGCACGCATGTCCGTGTGGAGGGAGCGGAGAGGAGTCACCCAGTCCCCATGCTTCACCCGCCTTTCCTCCGGGAGGCTCGGCCCGTGACTCTACCTGGCTTAAAGAGGACCAGGGCCTTCATGCAGGCGAACTCGGTGGGGTCCACGGCCAGCGCCCGGAAGCGGGCCACAGTCTCCTGCAGGAAGCGCCGCTCCGCACTGGCCAGCGCCAGGCGGCCCTGAGAGCTGCCGGCCACAGAGGCCTCGACCGGGGCCAGCAGGGGACAGCTGTCCAGAGGCAGGGACCACTGGATGGCTCCGAGGAGGAAGAGCTCGCCCCAGGCCTCTTCCAGGAGGATCACCTGTGCTCAGAGAGGGCAAGGGCGTCACGGGGCCCACAGCCCCTCGCTGCTCAGCGTTTTGGTGACAGTGGGGATTGGATAGTAGGGCTTTCACAGTGAGTGGCATCCTTCCCCCACCCCCATTATTTGAGACAGGGTCTAAGTTGCTACCTTACCAGGCTGGCCTCAAGCATGGGATCCTCCTGCCTCAGCCTTCCAGAATACTAGAAATACAACCCTGCTCCACCACACCCAGCTGGCCTGACTCCTCTGAGCTGCTCTCTGCCAACACAGCCTGCCCCAGCCTCGGCCTGCCTGCTGCTCTCTTCCTGTTCTGTCACAAGAGCTCTGTGGCCCTTGAGAAGCCAGAGCCCCGCTGCAGACAGGAATTTGGGATGACACTTGTACCCTGGAGTCATGGGCCCGAGTGCTTCCAGGGGACCTCGAGTTGGGATGTGGGGTCGGCTCCCTCCTGCACAGAATGTTCACGGGCTCGAGTGTGCGTCCAGGGAGGAGACCCAGGAGGGCCAAGTCCCGGCACCTGTGCGTCCCTGGCTACCGTCATCCCTGCTCCACAGGTGTGTGACCACCAAGCCGGGTGCACCCGTTCTCCCTGTACAGGGGTGCAGGGTTCCCCGTCCAGCTGGATGCAGGGGCTGTGGCCCCCACCCGGCCCCGGCCTGGGAGCCCGCAGCTGGCTCACCTGGTCCCGGAAAGGCAGGTTGGACAGCACCGGCAGGTTCTTGGCCCACTTGACGGCCATGAAGAGCAGGCGGGCCGAGGTCTCCTGGACGCTATCCAGGCCGCAGGGTGACACTGGGAACTCGGGGTCATTGCTGGTGACATCGATGTTCTCCTCGGCTGTTGGGGGACGGCCGTGTGAGCTTAGCGGCTTCCCTAGAGGAAGCAGCAGGCAGCCTGGCGGTCAGCAGAGCCTGCGGTGGCCGCGGCCCCTGCTGCTCACCATCCTCCGGCTCCAGCTTCGCGCAGGTCTCCGCCGTTATGAGGCTGTCCAGGAACTGGTGGCCCAGGGCTCTGGTCACAGGCGTGGGGCCCCGGGCCCCGGGCCCTGCCAGGGTCGGGGTGGCCGCCTGGAGCTTGGGCCGGGGCTCGCTGTCGGGCTCGGCGCTGTCCAGCCGGACCTGGGCTGTGCTCCGGGGCTGGCGCTCATTCTGCACGGCTGGGGACACGGGAGGGGTCAGGACGCCGAGTGGCCGTGCCACGGTGGGTGCCGCCATCCCCGCCCCGCGTGGCGCTCACCGTCCTGGTTCATGCCGGCCTGCAAACACTTCTTCAGTCGGCAGGCCTGGCACTGGTTGCGATGTGCTTTGTCCACGGGGCACATCCCCATGCCCACCTGGCACCTGCGAGGACGGGGTGTGGGGTGAGTGTCCGGGCCGGGCAGCTGAGGGCTGGGGCCGAGCGGGGCCTCACCTGTAGATCAGCCCCCGCCGCACGCTGCGCTTGAAGAAGCCGCTGCAGCCGTTGCAGGCGTAGATGCCATAGTGCTTCCCGCTGCTGCTGTCCCCGCACACGCGGCACTGGAGCGCGGGGCCCGCGGCTGTGGCACAGCAGGGGGAGGGCGGGCCGGGGCCCAGAGTGGGTGAAAGAAGCGGGCCTCGAACTTGCAGCAATCTTCCTGCCTCAGCCTCCCCGCTGCTGGGATGACAGGTGTGGGCCACCCAACCTGCTCTGTCCCACGTTGAGACCCAGCCCCCCACCCCACCTTGTTAAGGACCCCAGCGCCAGCTTCTGTCTCATCCTGCCTCTACTTCCCCCGTGGGTGGCATCGGGCCCCCATGAAAACATTCCCGGCACCCCCCGGGACCTCCCTACTGCTGCGCCCTCAGGGTGCTGCTGGGTGCCCTACTTCCCTGCAGAGCAGTCCTGTCACCCCAGCCTCTGAGATTCTGGGTCCCTCACGTTCCCCAAGCCCCCCGGGGCTAAGGTACTCCAGGCTTCTCCCCAAGGGTCCAGCCTCACCTCCAAGCAAAGCCATACCTGCAGGGTCCTCCCCCAGACCCCACCGGCCTGGAGACTCCTTCCTGGAGGCAGTGACAGCCGCAGGCACAGTGGCAGCCACGTTGGAGCTCATAGGCGCTGTCGGCCTGACTCTGGAAGGTCCCAGGGTGCTTCTGCGTCGGACTCTGTCTCTCTGTGTTCTTGTTTGCTGCGTCTCTCCTGCCTGCTGTCCCTGTGTCTGAACTCAGGAGTGTCCCCAACTTCCTGAGGTCCCTTGCAGCAGTGGCTGTGCTTGAGGAGATTTCTCCCAGGGCGGTGCTGGGTGCAGTTATGATCCTCTTAATCTTTACTGTCTCCCCAGGGATCAGCAGGCTGCACCCGCAGCATCACCAAGGTGCCTCTGGGAGCTGGTTTGTCCCAATGTCCCCACACAGCCCCCGGGCTGCCAGTGCTCCCTGTCTGTCTGTCCTGTGCCCTCTGCTGTCTCAGTGGCAAGTCCTGATGGGAGACGTGTGGACCCCACTCCCCTGGATGGGGACTGTGCTGCGGACCTGGCCCACGTCTAAGGCAGGGCACTCGCTTTGGTCCTGGGCACTGCAGCCTCTACCCTGGTGCTTCTCTCCCCAAGCTCCTGGAGTTTGCCCTACCTGGACTGAGCCCAGGGCTTCTGCACTGAGCTACAACCTTAGCTCTCAGACTGCGTTCAGACTTGTGTCCCTCCTGCCTCAGCCTCCCAGACCAATCTCTTGATAAAGGACAACTTGGGGACCATCATGGCTTGAGGGCTGTGGGTAGCATCCCACACAGTCAGCTGTGGCCAGGAGGCTATTGCATGGACAGAGGGGCTGGTGGACGGTTTCTTGTCCACTTGGATGCTGGGTCTGCAGGATGGGGGAGGCAGGAAGGATACAGCCTGGGGGCTCAGTGGCCGAGGTAGCCTCCCATCCTTGTCCCCAGCAGGCTGTCTTCTAGGAGGCCAGCTAGGGAAGGAAGAGGGGTGACTCTGTCTCCTCAGCTCCTGCAGGGGGAGAGGACAGGTCACAGGTCAGGAGTCCCCTGGCAAGGGAAGAGCTGTCTGAACCTCAGGGAAAAGAGACGGCAGCCGTACCTCCTGCCTTTGGTGCAGCTGGGGAAACTGAGGCAGGTAACTCACAGCATGTGCTTCCTAACGAGATAGAAGAAATCAAAAGGAGCGAGGAGACAAGGGAACCGTAACTAAAAACACTGCGCTCTTAAGAAGCCCTCCACTTTGGGGACCAGCCCGCGTTCCAAGGTGATGGTGCTGGCTGGGGATGAGGAGCCCAGAAAATGGTTCCACTGAGGACCCCAGCAGCCGAAGAATGACCCCAGGATAAAGCTTCAGACTGAATAAGTCCAATGTCCAAATTACCAGTTAAAAACACCCGGAGACCAAGCTAACAGCCTTGGGGCCACCTTCTCCAGGGGTTTCCACCCTTTCAAGGGGGCTCCAGTTGTCCGCAGTTCCAAACTGCAAAGTCGCCCTGCCCTGCATGGCCCTCAGAGTCTCTGTCCATCTGGGGACCGCAGCCCTAGAGGCCTGGCAGAAGCTTTGCAAAGGACCCGGCGTTGAGGGGACGGGGTGGGGCGCAGTCTCTGGAAAGGGGTTAACGCTCACTGTGACAGAGCAGCACTATTTAGGATTTGGGAAGTCAGCCCTGGGCTTTGCAGGGTAATCGGCTTTCTGGGGCCTCACGAGATCGAGGCCAAGGGGCCGAGGTGCTCACCTGTCCCCCTCTGTCCTCCTGCTGGGAGCCACCTCCATGGAGGGCTCAGTCCCCAGCACTCCTGATGGTCAAAGCCAAGGTGCTGTCCCTGAATCTGGCTGAGTACTCCTCCCCACCTAGACCCACTGTGACCGCCACTGAGGCTCCGCCACCAGAACCCCATGGGGTCCCAGCTCACCTGTGCAGGTGTCCCAGGGTCTGGGCCAGGACCACCCCGTTGACTGCGTGTATGACCGAGGCTGGGCCCGGCTGAGCGTGAGTCATCGCAAAGTCTGTTCAGAGACACAGGAGTGCTCAGGACGCAGGCTGGGGGGACACACAGAGGCCAGGGTCCTGGAGGGGGTCCACTATCCCAGGGCCCCCCAAGCAAGCATGTGCCACAGAGGCTCACACCCAGTGCCTGGGGGCACCAAGGAGGTGGAGTTGGAGGGGCTTCAGGCCGCGCAGCTCCGGACGGGGGCTGTGTGGACACTGCGGGTGCAGGCGGATGCGTCTGTTCCCCAAACACCTGCTCACCCCCAGGTGAAGCCAGAAGCTGAAACCCCCACCCAGCATGGGCGAGGAGGGAGCAGAAGCGGAGAGCTTGGTCCACAGGGAAGGAGGGGGTAAAGATGTTTTAGGGACGGAGCTTGTTTAAGTTGAAGACAGAAGAGAACCAGGGACAGAAGGCAGTGCTGGGGGCGGCAGGAGCTCGGGTGCCTGTGGCCCAGCCCTCTGCTTTCTCTCCTCCTGGCCTTGCCTCAGGCAAGGAACTGGATCTGTGTGGGGTCGTGGCTCTCAGCAGATGGACCACGAGGCAAGGAGTGGGGAGGAGAGTGAAGGGGCTGGGGCCCAATCGCCAAGGCCCCAGCTTCTCCCACAGGCAGCAGCAGCAGCAGGGCCCTTTTGGGGGCTGGGCGAGGGGACTGGGTCTGAGAGCTAGCCTGGGGTTCTCTGCAGCTAGCAGAGCAACCAGGGACAGACAGAGACCTCACAGGCACAGGTGGTGACAGCAGGGTCCCAGCACCACCAGGAACGGACAGCACATCTGATGCTTCCAAGACACACGCACAGCTGTCGTTTAGACTATGGGTTGGAGTTTGGTGCATAGCACAGCTTTTGGGGGAGGGGGCTGGGACAGAGGGACAGACAGAGAGGGACAGAGAAATGTGGGAGCCCTGGGAGGCTGGGGCTTTCAAGCACAGAGGGGCCACGGTGGCAGGGGTGACGTTTCTGTCATTCACTGAGTCTGTCTGGGCTGTCCTTGCCCCGGTATAGGGCACTGTTCACAAATAGAGCCGCGTGAAATTCATAGATGTTACCTAGAGATACCGAAGGAGAGGAGCTGGGAGAGAGCAACTTGTCCCCTGTTCTTCACAATGGGTCGTTTCACGAATGGAAGAGCGGGCACGGAAGGATCGGTCTCCTCAGACTGCGTGCGGCTCAGGGACCCTGTTCAACGCCAGACACCACGCACGGACACAGCGCAGCTGGGTTCCTTCCCGTTATTTCCTGCCCGCCCCTCCCTGCCTCGGTCTCCACACCCTTCCCCCATTTTCATCAGGGTCAGCGTGATCGCTTTTAGCTCATATTTATAACATACAATGTTTGAAGTTGCTGCTGGCATTCGGTGCGTGGACACAGCTCCTCTTAAATCTTTCTGCCTTCCCTCCCGGCGCCCTCTGTCTCTTGGAATCCTTCCCATTTGCAAAGACCTCCCCATGGCCTCCTCTCAAACTTGGTTTTGCTCTTTGCACTCTTACTCAAATGACACATAGATACCACATGGTACTTAAGTGTGGGTCGGCTTTAGTGCACGTAACGTTTTCCTACAAATGTCTGAATTTGTCCTTCTTTATAGCTGAGCAATATTCTATCATGCACAGATGGCATTTTCCTGATCCATTCAGACCTTGCTGTTTTTCTAACTTCTACCCATGGCGTGGACATTTAGGGGCCCTGGATTTTATCAGCGCTCTCTACAAGGTTACATGCTTGACCTAGTATTCAAAACCACCAACTCGAGTGGCTCTTTTCTAAGACAGTGATTAATAAAAGGAAAAAAAAAAAAACCTACATTTTCATTTCTTCCCAGTTAGCCACCTGCCCGGGTTTGCAGCCTGCTAGTTCTAAGTTTCCACTTGACACAGGCCAGCCCAGGCCTCAGGGGGGCAGACACTGGGAGAAGCTGACCCAGTCCAGTGCCCTCTGCTTCCTCTGCAATGGGCACTGAGGCCAGCAGCCTAGGTGGGGGCTGGGGGTGGGCCATCAGCCGTGGGAGGGGGGTCCTGGCCCTCAACACCTGTGGGGGCTCACTGTTCTCGCCTTTTAACGAGGTTGCATCCAGGGCCAGGTTTTGCGGAAGCTCATTTCAGGTCAACTTTCTGCCCTCTGTCAGACAGTGGAGCCAGGAACGGGGTCAAGGTTTTAGTGCATCTGAGAATGAGACTCCCAGAGGACTTCCGGGACCAGGAGCAAGACTGCATTTTCCTGATTGCCCACAGTGGGAATGACTTAGAGTGACAAGAGCAACAACAAAGTCTAGCTAATAAAAGGCGCCTGCAGTATTTGACCTGCTGTTGTCTGCCTCTGTTTTCACTGTTGATGGAGCCCAGGCTGCCTTGACCTCAGGTGACCCTCCTGCCTCAGCTTCTCTAGCGCTGGGCTCACAGGTGTGCACCACCACGCCCAGCTGTTTCACTTTATCCCACCTTTCAGAGGCAGCCCAGCTCCTCAGCCTGGCATTCGTCCTCAGGCAGGTCAGGCCCTAAGCCAGAGGAAAGGACAGCAACAAAAGCCCAGCAAAGCCTGGAGGCTGGCAGGGTGGGGCGGAGGGGTCCCCAATCTGTGACGGCCAGCTGCTGGGGCAGACGCCAAAGGATTACTCTGCTCAAAGCCTCGGATCTGCTGACAAAGCCACCAGAGGCCACCTAATCACTAATACAATTATTCCCCGAGGGGACGGGTCAGCAGCTTCCTGTGACTCCCTGGGTCGACCTGGGGTGGCAGCAGGGCGGGGTGGAAGGGTGCTGTGCGAGCTGACCTCCTTCTTAGGGTCTCGTCACCAGGCAGGCCAGGGGGAGGGGGTGGCCTGGCCGCCGTGAGGCAGCCGAGGCCCTGGGTATGGGGGAAGGCTCCATCCAGCGTGGGCCCTCGGAACTGTCTGCTTTGGGAATTTGTTCAGAATGCTCCCAGCCCAGGCGTCCCCCGCCCCTCCCGTGGGCAGCAGAGCTGGGGCAGGTGCCCAGGCTCCGTGCGCCTGCAGCGATGTGAGTTCCACGCTCCGCTGTGGAGCACAGGCCCAGCCTGCAGCCTGCAGCCTGCGCATGGCCGGAGCTCCCTCGATTGAGAACAAGCTCACTGCCGAGTGCCCTCTGCACAGCACTGCCCAGAACACAGCGCCCACAGCCTGGTTTCACGAACTCCGGCGGGGTTTCTGGCCACCGATCACAGGACACTGTTTTCCCCCAGACAAATCAATGGCTTCTTTCTTTAGAGGAGAGAGTGGAAGGCTCAGAACCCTGAGAGGTAGACGCCGTCGGTGTGCAGTGTCCTCAACAAAGTCCCTCTGTTCGCCTCTCAAAATAACATTCAGAAATAATCAGATCTCGCCGCACAGGTTTCCTGGCCCTTGGCAAGCAGCAAAAGGCCTGGATGACCCAGTCTGTCCCAAGCTGGGGAGAAATAAGGCAGTGTGTCCTTAGCTGGGCTGGGGACCCACACACAGCTATCATGCCAGCTCCCTGGGAGGCTGAGGCAGGAGGATTGCAAATTCAAGCACAAGGATGTCACCCAGTGTGTGTGTCTGTTGAGGTTGATTTTTGAGGTCCCAGACCACATCATGACAGCTGCAAGGGTTTACAGAACTGTCCCAAGTGGAACGGTTCCCAGGAGTCCGTGTGCAAGTGTGACCTGGTGCATATTCTGTGTGACTTTGATGCTGCCTCAGCTGTGGTTTCCGACAGGCTTTATCAGCGACACTTACTAATGTGGCTGGAATATCCAGGGCCCTTCCATGGGGAGGGCAACGTGATCTTTAGAAAACGTCTCAGAACACACACAAACTCATGGCAGTTGTAAGACCCAGGGTGCAGGACAGGGGTGGCCCTGCTCCAGCCACAAAGGTCACCCAGGTCTCTGAACTCAGCCTGGTCCTTTGAACATGCCCCCTGCACCCTATTCTCCCCCTCCCCTCCCCTCCTCTTTTCTGTGCTGGGGATTGAATCCAAGGCCTGTGCACTAACCAACATCCCCAGCTCTTTTTATTTTGAGGCATGTCTCCCTGAGTTGCCCAGGCTGACCTCGAACACGTAATCCCCCTGCCTCTCCCTCCCTCCCACAGTGCCGGGCTGTCCCTGCAGCCGTGTGCTTTTTAGCATAATTTCTTGCACATTTCTTGCATAATTTAGCATAATTTCTAGCATCGTGGTACACAACATGCTGTCAGTCACCAGGCACTGAAGCAGCGACACACAGCTTTTAAACAAGGGATGGCAAATTTCCTGGACAGCTTTGTCTGTAAGGGATTTATACCTTAAGAGGAAAGAACAAGGGACACAGCGCCATAAACACTAAATACTAAAAAACACTAAATAAAAACCAGAACTAGTTCTCAGAGGCATTCTGATACTAAATTTGATATATTTTGATATGTGACGTATTTAAATATTAACATACAACATATATAATACAATATACTGTTTCGTATAAATTTTTAAAAATTTCATGGATCTTGTGTTTCTTCCACAGGAACGGTGGAAGAATGAACACTATTGTTTATTTCTGCCTCAGTCTCCCAGAAAGCTGCATTACATGTGGGTGCCACCCAGTGGAAAAATTTGTTTTCTTTTTAACTTAAGTAAATAATTGGCAGTGACATGTCCCTGTCATCCCGGCTACTCCGCGGCTAAGGTGGGGGCACTTGATCTCAGGAATTAGAGATCAACCTGAGCGAAGCAGAAGGCCCTGTCTCAAAATGGGAAAAAATAATCAGGTGTGGCTGAGTTGACAGCCGAAGTTTTAGGCTGAGGTAGGCGATAGTTACGTGGGTTTCCCTGGCCTATTTTTTTGTTTGTTTTTCTCGGACAAGGTCTCCTATGGGACTCACTGTGTAGCCCAGGGCAGCCTCCAACTTTTGGTGATCCTCCTGCCTCAGCCTCCTGAGTGCTGGGATTACAGGCATGCACCTCCACACCCAGCTTTTCCTGTCTTATTAGCTCTGATTCTGTGACTGAAGTTTCACCTAAAACATTAGTTTAAAATATGTGCACGCATACAAGTGGACCACGTGGGCTGCAAGGCCAGAAGCATGTCGGCTGACCTCGGAACGCCTTCCGAACACGCTCTCGGGTCCAAGCCCTTTCTGCTCCCGTCTCCCCACCCTAGAGACACTGTCCCTGGCAGGCAGATTGGGGGTGAGGCAGAGAGTGCTGGGGTGGGGGGTTTGGGGCCGGGACCCCTCTGTGAAGATACCAGATGCCATGCGGGGGTGGATCCGGCTGCTCGCTTCTCCCACTCCACACACCCGATCCTGGGGCTTGAGAAATCACTTCCCTCTCCAATGTGTCCTCCTGGACCCATGTGTGCTTGGCCCCCACATCTGGTCATCATCATCTGTTATCTGTGCCCCCCAGTGCCCTCTGCCAGGAATGTGAGCTTTAGGATCACAATTCCTGTCTGTGCCACCGAGCTGCTGGATATAGACAGGGTCTAATTGTTTCTTGAGTGACTAAGTGAGCGCAAGGTTATTCTGGGTCCCATGGTGCCCTGGCCCAGGGCTCCTGTGAGCCATCATTGCCCTCTCTCCTGGCCACAACATGAAGGCCAGCTGGGTGGCTCCGGGAAGAGAGAGGGAAGGGAGGAGTCACTATGGTTGACAGAGGGGAGTTTCCAAGGGACCCTGACCCCAGCCTGTTTCCCCAGCAGTCTTTCTCAGGTTTCCTTTGAAGGGACAGGAAGCTTGCTTGGCTCCTGCTTGTCCCTTGCCAGTGGCCTCTGTCCTTCTCTATTCTGCTGCTCCTGTCTCCTCCCAGCTGGTGCTTATTACCCTGCTAATCACACAACCCTGGGACCTCTGCCCTCTCCCACTGCCCAGCCAGGCCACCGCATGGACATATTCCTCTGGGAGCAGTTTGCCCACTGCATAGCATGTTCATTTCCCAGATTTTAGCATCTCTGCTGGAACTGGAAACTGCAGACTTCATGAGGACCTCGATGCATCTTCGGCACAGGATTTACAACTTAGTGACAGATGCTGGCAGACGTGCCCAGTGCTTAACATACAGTTCTGTCTTCTTTGCCAAACACCAAAGGGGAGTGCTTACCACAGGGCCATGACACTGTTCTTAACTAACAGCAGGTGACATCTCCGTCACAGCAGAGAACCTGCTGTGTTTCTGTCCTGATGCACAGATGGGGGCGCTAGAGCTCCCAGCACATCATAACCACCAAAAGATGGGTGTTGCATGGAAAGGATTTGCCACACTGAATCATGTTACCTTGGCAGTGAGAGAGAGTGTTCCTTACAAAGGCTTTCCCGTGTCTGGTGGAACTGTGGAGATGATTTGGCAAAATGGCCTGTGAGAGAGTCTTTGACCAGACTTTGCTTTTCTGTCCTCTACGGACCACTGCCAGAAGGATGCGGGAAGCAAGGAGCAAGGAGGGCATTGGCAAGCTAAAACCAGGCACCGCTGTCAGGTTAAACGTGGAGGACCGACCGGTGACAGGAGCTATCGACACACAGGTGCCATCTTGCAGCTGTTCCTGGTCAGGTGGGTTCATTATGTCACACTTGAGGAGTTGGAAAAGAAAGGAGAAAAGCAACAGGGCCAGTAGGCCGGCAGGTGCCTTCCTTCCGATAAGGAAAGGCGCCCCCTGGGGGTAGGAAGTGGGAGGAGCCTGGGAGGAGGAGATCATGGAGGCAGATCCTGCAGGGTACCTGGAAGACTGGCTCAGCGGCGGGTGATCAGGAGCTGATGCCCCAAGCTGAGACCGGGCACATTCTGCATTCAGACCACCTACTGCTCCCACTCGTGGGCACCGCTAGAATGAATGAGCTCTTTTGAAAATTTTTTATTAGTACATGTTAGCAGTACATGATCTTTGCATTCATCTTAGGGGATGGGTTACATGTACTTAGCACGGCTCAATTCTTTTTATTTCTTTGCAGGTAGGAATAGCCACTGAACCCATTTTTGGCAAATATGATCTAAGAGGAAGTGGGCTGGATATAGAAGAGGATTCTGGGAGTGTGTTTGCTTTCTTGGTAAATGGAGACAAACACAGCTGCAAACTGCCCTTGCTGTGCTCTTCCCTGAAGACGGATGTGACAGCTGGAGAGGCAGAAGCTGTCTCGTAACCAACAGAGAGAGGTCAACAGGATGCCAGAGAAGTAGGGCCTTAAACCCTTGAGTTCTTGAACCAATGCCAACAACTGTCTTCCTCCAGATTCCTTACCTACAAAGTCAGGTTTGCTTTTACGCCTGGCTAAATGAATGCCTCCATGACACACGTTACCTGGTTAGCGAAATTAAATTGCATACAGCACCCCAGCACACAGGCCTGAAACTATTGTACCCCAAAGCCCACACGTGATGGGCCAGCTGGGCTTGAGACAGCTGGATCTGCTTTGGAGGGGGCTGCTGGAAACAATGCGACTAAACCATGAATAAGGTCAGAGAAAACACACATGCATTAACACTGCAGATCTTTTCACCAGTTTATTGTATTTTTACAGTAAAAATAAATTAGTCATACACAAAAATAGTTGTCATTTTCCCCGAAAGCAGGTCGTATTTACTCGTATAATCCACCGTGCCCTGTCCCTCCTCACGTAACAGTTTCACAACGTCCAGGAGCTGGGGTGCATGGATTAAGCAGTGGGTTCCTTGCCTCTTGCTGCAAGGACAACCTTGTCACCCTGGCCCTGGTCCCCAGTGGGGGCCATGGGAGTCACAGGCCTTCGAGCCTCTCCCCGCTCAGTCTGCAGCTCTGACCCTGGCGGGTCTAACAGCAGGTGACACAGGAAAGACAAGAAGGCTGGGGGACAGGCTGTGTGTCCTCCAAATGCGATGGGACAAGGATCAGGCAGATTACAGGAGGAAATACAATGTTAAAGATGGAAAGACGGCAATCACGTCCAGGAGCGATGCCTGGGTGAAAGCCCCGAACAGTCAAAAAGAGAGTAATTTATATTCGATCTTAAACCCCAAGGAGTTTGTATTCGTCCGCATACTGAACGTTGGTAAAAATGGGCTTAGAATAAAACAGTGTCGGGTAGCAAGATTCCAGGAAGCTGGTTAGTATGGTCAGATGATTTTATACAAGTGTGGCTGGTATATGCAAATAAATACCTATCGGTCCCTTTACAATTAACATACTCTAAATTATAGAACTATTTGGGTGTAGTGACTTATTCTGCAGATAGAGTTCAGAATACATATTTCCTATAAACATCTTGTATTTACAAAGAACAACATAATAAGTTATCACAAAGTATATCCTTCTGTCGAACTGCAGGGGGGAGCAGGGGGCCGAGGCAGATGGGGTTCCTGTAGGTAACAGAAGGGGTTTCCTGGCACTGAGCAGGGGCTCACGGTCTGGAAGACGCTGAGAAAATTGGCTGGAAGTTGCCACCGTCTAGTGGTCACTGTGCCACAGCACAAGGGGAATCTGGGTAGGACCAGGAATTGGGGCTGGTTTGGGGCAGAGAATCACTTTGTCCCAGCAGAGATGGAGGAGAGCAAGGCGTGGAGATGGGCAGGAGGTAAAGGGCTCCTCGCTAATGGACACGCTGCCTCCCTGGCCACATTATGTCTGTGTCCTCTGTGACACAGGACTAGGCAGCTCTGGTCAGGGTACCAGTGCGTCTCTGAGATACGAGGCCACATTCAGCGTAGGGGACAGAGGCATCGATGGGTCTGAAACGGTTGACATGGTGGCAAAAGCTGGGAATGGGACAGGACATATGCAGGTCACACTTAAACACCACACAAAGCTGGCTACTAAAACAATCACCAAAACCCAGACTTGGAAATGACCTTGGACATCATGATGCCCAGCCAGCTACCTGAGACCCTCTCCTATATCCCGACACAGGGCCCCCTGGCTTTGGTGACACCTCCAAGGATGAGCCCGTCACCCCTTCCACAAGCCCCCTGACACCGACGCTTGCAGCAATGTTTGCTGTAAGAGCAAATATTGGGCTCTCTGTAGCTTCCCCCTCCCGGGCCTAGGATGGCTGTCATGGTGCCCAAACCCTTGTCCCGTCACCACATCCTCACAAGGTCCTTTCCGCTGTTTCTAGCCATGCCATCTGGTTCCCTGGCCCCCTGGACATTACACACGGTCAGCAGTCTCCAAAGTGTGGTCCGGATGGAACGCGATGCCAGTGTGTTCTTATGTCACCTAAACATCCTGGGTTGTTTTATTTTTTGGTGGCTGCATCCCACTTTAAGTTTTGTCCACTGAAATATGTCTCCTAGCCTTTTACTTGTATAGCTTTTTTTTTTTTTTAAATCCCAAAGCTGTATCTTTCTGTTGCTTCCTGGCGAGTCTGGGTTTTTAGTCTTAGATCTAGCTCCTGTTAGTTAATGCTCTCCAATTTCCTGTCAGCCAGTCTTTTCCCCAATCCAAATCACGTTAAAAATGGAGAAGACTGGATGTTGGTCTCCACCTACTGGGCTGATACAGATTATTCAACCTAGCTTAACTTCAGGTCGTCTTTCTTGTTACTTCTATTTCTTCTTCCTCTTTTGGAAACTGTTATCCCAACTCTACCTGAGCCATGTTAATGAAAATGAAATAAAAAAGCAAAGAAAACACACTGACAAAATGGTAATATCTAGATCTCTCTTGGTGTCAAATAGTCTGGTAAAAACAAGTCAAACTAGTGTCTCTCATTTTCTGTCCTTTCACAAAGCTACCCTGGGAATGAGTGACGGATATATACTCAAGGGAATGGAGGAAAACACCCCAAAGAACCCTGGGCTGGAGCAGGAAGGCAGAGGGACAGATGGGGACAGTCCTGAGAGCTCCTGTCTTAGGGGTTCCCACCATCTGGGCCGACTGTAACCTTCACAGAAGAGAAATGGCTCCCTCTAGCGGCAGATTTGCAAGGAGCTTTGCAGCGCCGGGTATTTCCTGTCCTTTTTCCAAGGGGTGGACCTGCAGATGGCCCTGAGGCTGGGAAAGATGGAGGTGAGGAGGTGAGGCCCCGCCTAGGCTGGGAGACGCATGACTTCTGTCTGAGCTTTGTTGAGTGCTGCGCGGGAAAAAACGTCACAGCTTTAATTTATCTGACTTTAAAATTCAGAGCAGGGAACAAGGCAGTGCAGTATGGTGTGTGTGGTCTTAAAATACA
>PVJX010031904.1:0-20782 GCA_004027295.1 Dolichotis patagonum | reverse complement strand
CAGAGAAAGCCATGTCTGACATGTGCTCTTTCACATGTGGAAGTCACACAAACAAGGAAGGAGATGACATGAAAGCAGGAATGGGACTATCACAGAAAAGGAAGGGAATGACGGGAAAGGCAAAGGGATGGACAAGGGGGACAGGCAAGGGTGGAAATCCTCGAAATGCATTTTGTGTTTGCAGGAATATTCCAGAACAAAAACACTAGTCTGTGTCATTGATACAGAGTCTGCCAAAAAAAAAAGAGAGAGAAAAAAATTCATACATCAATAAAAAGTGACACTGTATAAATATCTTAGTACTAAACTGATTGATAGATCATGAGATTCATACAAGTTACCTTTGGCCTCTACAATTACAAGATGTACTCAGAGTGGTGGCCATTAGTGTCCAGACATTTATCAGTACAGTGAGCTGCTGAAGTGTGTGTACATTTTTTGGTGGAGTCTATATGAACAAAGAAAGAAGAAGGAAAGAAGGAAAGAAGGAAAGAAAGAAAGAAAGAAAGAAAGAAAGAAAGAAAGAAAGAAAAGCACAATTAGTTCTCCAGAGGGGCTCATTGGGTTAGCAATGCCAGGAGGTAGGGGCAAGGCTCGGGAATCTGGGGTTCCCCTAGGACCAGGCCTGGAATCCGGAAGCTGGTGCTAATATCCATGATCTTCCACGGGGATCCTTGAGCCACACAGCTGAACCGTTGTCCGTTCCTGTGGGTGCCACCTTGATAGCCCCAGACCTGCTGTGGCCCAGAGATCAGAAGGCAGCTTTGCTGCAGAAAAGCTATTTCCAAGGCCAGGCTTGGTTCTCCCTGGCTTCACAGCGCAGCACGCAGCTTGGCTTCTCCAACCTTCCCGGCATCTCCTTCTCGGCTTGCAAGGCTCTACCTGCCGTGGATGTCCACGTCTATTGAAATCACCCCAGGAAGCTGTTGGTTAAACCCAGATTTCTCTCTGTCTCTTCTGGTGACCACTGGCTTAAGTTGAGATTCAAAAAGTAGTAACTTTATTGTGAAGCAACCAACAAATACCGATTCTCTAAGACATCAGCAGTCAGGGTCTCTTGGAGAGAAACTCTTGACAGATGATGTTGGGGAGATGAGGACGAGGGGTACAAGAGAGAAATTTGGGGGGACAGAAGGCATGGGTGAATGGCTCATCCCTCCATGGGCTGCAGACCCTATTCACAATTTTCTCTGCCCTTGCTGCCTTAGCCATCACGGAGAGCAGCTGTCCCTCGTCCAGGCTCTCTGCTTCCCTTCACCCAGCTGCCCCTGTGCCCCTGTCTGCGAGGGCAAAGGCACCTCACTGTTAAAAAGAATTTACTCAAAATTTATAAAACTAAAATTAAAGGGAAATGCTAGGATACAAGACGGAAAACACACTTGCTATGATCTTATCATGGAGAAGGACTTATTTCTAAGGGAGATATAAAAAAGAGAAACTATGAAGGAAATATTTGCTATCTCCAAAAATGTGAAAATTACCGATATCTGCCCTGCCCCCAATCACAGCATTTTCAGTGTCCATCAAATCTCAAGCTTGCTGGTACCAAGTAAGGACATCATAAGAAAGGTCTAAAAACAAGCAGCAAATTCACAGAAATAGTCAGGAGTCCTTATGAGGACCCATCCGGGCTCTTTGTGGTCATGAAGATAGTGAGGGTGCTCAAAACGTCCTGGCAGAGAATGGTCCACCAAGCAGTGTGAACCGAATAAAAAAGCAAGGGCTAGAACACCACTATCAGATCAAGAGACAAAGAAACAGGCCCTGTTCAAAATGGATAGGTACTTCCAAAAGGATAGATAGCAATCATTCTTCCTTGTCATCTCAGAAGCAAAAGAGGATTTCCCTCACGTGGGCATTTTATGTGGTTTATTTATTTATTTATTTGTAATGCACATGTGCTACTTGCAAACAGTATATGTTCACTTGTTTTAAGTGTTACTAGTCACAGCTATGGGGACCACCGTAAAGAATCAGTGGCACTCACAGATCGGGGTCAAGACTCACCCTCACCCAGGCTGAGCCAGTGCTAAACTAATGGGCACACGGACACAGTCCCATCTTCCTGGTTGCTCGGGCACTGAGCGGAGGTCCCATGATCCTTTGCACTGCCCCACTCTGGATCCTTCTGATCTGTTAAACGGGCCAGCAGGGCTGGACTATGGGAGTATCCTTGGCTGATCCCTGAGCCGATCACCCTGCAGACACAGACGATCAGCTTTGTCCTGAAAGGTCTGAACTTACTTGTGATCCCAAGCAGACGCTCACTGGGAGATCATGACCCCCGTGGCCTGCCCTTTCTCCTGAAAACTCTGGAGCCTGTCTTGATGTGTAGAATACTTTGCCTAGCACAGACCTCTCGCGTGCAAGTCTAGGGAATGCCCTGGCTGAACTGCCACGTCTGATTCAGTTCCGTCCTGTAAGAGGAAGCAAAAGAGAATGGAGCAGCTGCCAGACCTCGGGCGGCCCTAAGTCACTAGCTGCTGCAGTAGCTTAGTGTTTTCAGCATGCAGACTCTTCCCTCAGTGTCCCCAGCAAGTGGCATCGTGTCCACTGTTCAGGTGTGTGCTGGGTCCCAGCTCAGAGGTGGCTGGGAGGATGATAAGACCTGGCTTCTCAGATTTTAGGCCACGAAAGCTCTTCGTGGACTTCCTGGAAACTGTGACATCTGCTTTTTCAACCTGGACATCGGGTGAGCAGTGGTGGGAGGGATCTGGGGACAGCCAGGCTTGGTGAAGGGTCAGTCTATCACTTTGGAACTGAGGGGGCTGGAGCAGGAGTATCACTCCATTGCCTCACCTGTCATGTGACGCTTCCCCTGTCACACTATCATGAGGAATAAAGGGGGCACCCCTTAAGTGCACCCAGAATCATGTCTGCCTCATCACAAATGCTTGAAGAGCCGTGGTGGGCACCATGATCTACCCTCCCAGAAGTTTCCTCCTTTTCATTTTTTTTTTCCCTAGATGGAGTCTTCTCATCCAGAGATGGGGACTTGCACTTAAGTTCCCTTTCTTCCTGCCCCCGTCCAACTTTTAAACTTTGTTTTGTTTGTGCAATTATTTTTTTTTCTTTGCAACCATTTCATAAACCTGCTTTCAGAATCCAAAATCCTGTCAACGTGAGAACATTAATCTGTGATCCCCATAAGGGTGTGTAATGTGATTTATAGATGCATTTTCTTTAGCTTAACAATATCACGTTTGCGTTTCGGCCTCAGCGGCCTTCATCGCCTTGCCAAACTCTGGAGTTTTATTGTTGCATCAAATAAACTGTGGTTATAAATCATCCCCAGACGTCAGCCTAATTATTTAGAAGGAGTGTGAGCCTGTTGGATGGAGAGCTCCGGACACACACATGTTTCTGAAGGCGAGCTGTCTCCCAGCTAGGCCCCAAGAGCTCATGTGGGCTCCTGGGACTGCCCTGTGCAGTCACTCTTTTCCTCCAGAAAGTTCCCAATAATTCTGGCTTCTGGGAATCAGGTGGGTTTGCAACAGGTTCCTGACTGTCTCCCACAGAAACACAGTTTGCATCCCCCAGAGTTTTCACAGAGTGTGCAGACCAACAAACATGGTAAACTTCGAGGCTGCTTGCGGAGCCCTGAGAGATGACAAAATGTTCTCCGCAGCCTGCAGAGAGCACAGCAGGGTTGGGCGAAGGGGTTGAGCGTTTGCAGATTACAAGCCTTGGTCCCAAAGGTACCGCCATGCAGCAAGCCTGCAGGAGAGGACACACATGGGCCCTGAATCTGTGCATCTTACATGGAGAATGGTTTCCAGGAAGTCCAGCCAGTCAGAGCAGAAGCACTTCCTGTGCAGGGCTCCAGCTGGGCTCCCCAGGAAGCCAGCTTCTGCAGGCCATGTCCTCCTCCCCCTCTCTTCCTCACCACCCCCTGCTCGGCGTTTGATGCCACCTCGGGTTCCCCACCTGCCTCTTCTCCCCTCAGCCCACCCTGGCTCTGCTGGATGCGCTTTGTCTGATTGAAGGAGGGGAGATGGAGCACCAGGTGGGAGTGTTTCCCGGGTAAATCCCCTTGATGGACCTAAACACTGTAAAACACTGACTTCTCCATCCAGTTCTCTCTTAGGAGCTGCTGGAAGGGTGGCCTATGTTTAAAATGCAAGCTTAACACGGTGGCACAGTGTCTGTTTAGGTCTTTTATGGGGACAGCTCATCACAGCTGGTCCCAGGATGCCACTGTCAACCCCTTCTCTTCCTTCTTCTGCCAGACCCCAGTGGCCTTTGCTCAACCTCAGTCTCATTGTCCCTGGCTCCAGCATGACCAGATGTGCAGGTGGCTGCCCTAAGCTGCCTCCCCAGTCACCTGGGTGGGAGTTCAGCCAGTTGACACCGTGGCTTGTGGTTTGCCCCGACGAGCTTCAATCAAAATGGAACGCTCACTAAACCCCGCGTCGCTCACCGAAAGCGTTTCTTTGGAGGGCCGTAAAACTGTGGAGGCCTCCAGCACAGAAGGAGAGGAAATGGTGACACACTTCTTTATAGTTTTTTTTTTTGCATGAGATTGTTTTAGTCCCTACCTCCTCTGTCATATTAAAAACAACAACAATAATAAAAATCCAAAAAAAGAAGAAAGAAAAAAGGAACTGATTTCTGTGAATTATTAACAGAAAGTTATCTGAGAAACAGAACAGTATAAAAGGAGAGAAAGAAATGACCCAAGGATGTAGGACTGTTGACTGACTCATCCGTAGGAGAGTCCGCTGCTCTACAGCCTCATGCGAAGCTCAGATGTGGGAACAGGTGTGAACGTTACTAAATTATAGGGGCTACCAAAGTGTGAGGGGCTGGTATTAAAGTGTTAACAAAACACACCAAATGTAAAGGGAAACCTTGAGATGAGGGAGAGAGACGATGTCGCGGGTGGGTGTCCAGCAGGGCTCAGGCCAATCTCTGTTCAAAGTGCAAAGCAGAGGAAGCTAAAGGTGTCCAGAGTTCAGACAGGATCACCCAGAATTCAGTCAGAGATATCCGGAGTTCAGTCAGAAACAAGGAGAGTTCAATGAAAGACACCCAGAGTTCAGTAAGAAACACCCAGGATTCAGTCATTAATGACCAGAGTTCAGTCAGAGATGTCCAGATTTTAGTCAGAAACACCCAGAGTTTAGTCACAGATCCACAGAGTTCAGTCAAAGATGATCACAGTTCAGTCAGAGACAACAGGTGTTCAACAAATAGAGATGAATTGGAGACACCCAGAATTCAGATTTCCCCAAGCTCAGCCATAAACATTTCGAATTCAAAAAGATACCTCGGTTTAGGTACAATGGTCAGAGAGCCTCGTTCTCAGTCAGAGAACACAGAATTCAGTCAAAGTTGCTGGTGCTTTAGTCTCTAAAAGAGAATCTGTTTTATTTTTTTATTTTTTAAGGAGCCAAGAAACAACAGGCGGTCTTTTCTCCTCAAATGAAACAAACATGGGATGCCCATTCTCATTACAGGAAAAACTCAGCAGTTCCCTTCCACAATCCAGGAAAAGTGCAAACTCACATCAAGACTCACATCAAGCACTCCATGACTGCCCCTGACAGAATGAAGGGATCATTCAAGGGCCTCATTTATTGTGGGGACCCCTGAGTGCCTTGGCAGAGGAAAGTGCACTGGCTCTGGAGTGCCACTGTCTGAGTTAGAACCCAGCTCTGAAACTCACATCTCTCTGAACTTGGGAAAAATCAGAAAATTTGTGCAGACTGGGGAAAGAAATTCCTCCCTCGAAGGACTGCTCTGAGGGTGACATTTGAGAATGTACATGAGGCACTGGTGTAAACTGAGTCCTCAACAAATAAGAATCCCTTCCCCGCTAAACGTAACACAGGTAGAACTGCGGCAGCTGTGTAATGTCCATGAAAGTGTGGGACGTGTGCTGAATACAAGGGGAAGGAAAGGAGGGAGGGAGGAAAGGAGGAAGAAAGGTGGAAGGGGAAAAGAAAGCGACAGACAAAAGACAGAGACAGAGAGAGACAGAGATGGAGACAGAGAATCGGCATCCCAGGATGCTCTGTCTCAGGACCAATTTGCGGCTTTCAGATTGAAGCAGGAGCTGTTTTGGCTCCACTCGGCCTGGCGAGTCTGATACAAGGTCTACCCAGGACCTTGGAGATGCCCCACACTACGATTTGGGGACCAACTGCCAGCACTCGGGATCTATGCCTTCCACTAACGAGGACTCATGACTTCTCAGCCAGAGGAGTCCTCATTTGCCTGGCAACCCTCAGAGTGGGCTCAGCAAAAGGGCTGAGGGGGAACCCTCGAAAGCCCCTCCTGTCCACTCTGCCTTCTTTCCTGGACACGTCCCAGCTGGAGGAATGGGGTGTGGACACCACAGGAACGGGATCAGGACGCAGGAATCCTAAGCCTGTGTCCTGCACTGCGCTCTGGCCATGGTTTTTGTGGGACTTAAGAGTTGGGAGCTGAGAAGGTGGAACTCACCCAAGTGACAGTTCTGGGGGACCGGTCCAGGGCAAAGGCTCCCTGCCTCCTCGGGGGGTTCCACGGGGCCCTGCGTTACAGGATGCCCAAGGAAGTGCCCCAGGGGCATCTCTGCTGAAGAGGAGCGAGGCTGGGAGCTTCGCATGGGGGTCAGATGTAAGCAGGATACAGAGCTGTTTAGGGGCTCCAGTGGGATAACCCAACTGTGGCCACCAGAACCCACAGAGCAGTCAGCTTCCACAGGGAGCTGGGGGGACTAGTGGCTCCAGGCCACCTCCCACAGGGACATCTCATCCCTAGGGGGTGAGCTGTGGCCTTGCCCCTGGGTAGCACCCTGTGCGGGTAACTGTACTGTCATTTCTTAGCTTGAGCCCTTGGCCGGGTTCCTGATCCTCCTCATAGAGAAGCAGAAGAATCCCCTTTTCCTTTGGTAAAGTTTCTGAGATCATTTTGGCTAAACCTTCGCATGAGAATTTGTACGCGGTTTCGCTTTGGACCTCCTGCAGGCTCAGTGAGGCCTCTGGCAGCAGGAGCCTGCATCCTGAGATCCGGTTTAGCAAATGTGGATTCATTCATCTCGAGGGAGGGGGAGTAGGTGGAGTAGGGCTCTGCAGAGTAAAAATGGCGCTGCCCTTGACCTCGGAGGAATTCCAGCCTGGTGCAGTTTGCTGGTCCTCTCCTCATTCACAGGAAATACAGTATGAGCTCCTGCACACGGTGGGTATCTCCTGAGGGCCTACCACCTCCCCACGCCTGATCCAGCCCAGTGGGCAGGAGGGACAGGCGGTGGCCTGTGTGTCCACCACTCTCACCAGCCTCTGCGGCCTTGTTTACTCCCTGCTATGCAAGCGTGAGATGGAGCGGCCGCCTTCCAAGGCTGGTGCCAGATATTTCTAACAGATTTAAAGTTACAAAACCACTCCCAAGCCCTTTAACTACCACTGTCCACCATGCAGGGGGTTCTCAGGTTACCTGGTGGTTGCCTGGGGCACAGGGGGCGGGGAGGAGAAATGGATCCAGCTGCTCCAGGGTAGAAGAGCTGGTGGCCACGGGCACTGAAGAACGAAGTGGAAGTCAGGGCCAGGGCCATGACCTTGTGTTTCCACAGGAAGGAAGTTGCTTGTGAGTCCAGTCAGGAGCTGCTCAGCAGACCCCATGCCCTGTCCATGGGGGACAAAGCTGTGTAACGTGGATGCCGAGCTTCATTCCCCACCTCCACCCGCCAGATGCCAGCAGCAGCCCTTCCCTGGCTACGACCATGGAAAATGTCCCCAGACACTGTCACATGTACCCAGAGGGCAGAATCTCCCCAGGCTGAGAGCAAGGCTGTGTGCAGGGAGGGGCAGCCAAGGAGTGCAAGGACCAGGCAGAGAAGGAGACTGTGGAAGTGGGGGAGGGGACACTACCATGCTTCCGACCACGGAGCCCATGCTTGCACACAGTAGGTCCTCAGTAAATGAGTGCTCAGCCTCTGCTCCAAGGAAAGATGGCTGTTCCGAGGCGCAGAGCCGCTGGCATTGCATGCTCTGCACTCAGCCAGGCGAGGGCCCTGTCAGGCCTCTGTCCCTTGGGCTGGGCAGCTGCAGTGGGCAGCAGCCCAGGGGCCAGAGCGTGCTGGGTGGCTGTTTATCTGTGTGCCCATGGCTGCCTGCTGGGCGTATTAGAGGCCATGAAATAATGATGAGGCCTAGGAGGGGTAATTAAAAGCCACAGTGACATTGATCTGCTGAGATTTCTGAGGGAGCCCAGAGCACGCGGGGCACCTTTCCACCTTACCTCATGCAGGCCCAGCCTGATTGGCCCCCTGGGCATTGCTGGGGCCACAGAACCTCACCTGTGGCCGGGAGACTCCCAGGGCAGCAGTCGGGCTGGCTTCAGAGGCTGTGTGGCAAAACAGGCAGCCTGGGCCTGGGGGCCCCTGAGATGCCATGCACTGCCCTGAAAGGGCATGTGTTAAAGACACAGGGCCCCAGTCTCTGTCTCCAAGGCCCAGAGACTCAGCCGGACAGAGAACTCAAGAAGCCACTGAGCCACCTGCTTGATATTCGTCACAGGCATGTCTACCTACAAGAGAGGTTGCAGTCTAAAGCAAACTGAGGCCACACTTATTTCCTGACTGTCTCTGCTGAGCAGGGAACTGTGTGTACTGAAAACCATGAGCATCTATTATTTTCTTATACTAATAGACTCTGCAAAGCTGGATACTTTGATTAGTACAAGATGGCTCTCTTGCTATTACTGCTACAGTTTAGCTACTTGCTTACTGTGGTTGCTTTGGCTTTAGTTTTAGAAGGAGCATGGTGCATAGAATTGATATAAAACTGTAGATCCAGACAGGGCTGAGGAGAGGGCTTGGTTCTGCCATTTGCCATCATGGTGACATTGGCAAGTACTTGGTGCCTTGTTTTTCTGACTGCTCCTGTTGGTAACCAGAGGTGAAAGATCATGAGCCCTCCGAGCTGGGAAGGATACAACGGAACGACGTTCACAAAACCGTGACCTTAGGAGCTGTTAGTTCATCAGCTTGCGTGCCCTGTGCTAGATTCTTCTCCTTCCATGGGATCCCTATGACCTAGCAGTCCGGCAAAGTTGCCTGCTTTACAGCCGTGAAAGTTCCCGCAGCGAAGCCTCCTGGGCTGTGTTTGCACAGAGCAACTCCAAAGCTGCCCTGACTTATGTTGTCAGGTTTTGGTTCCCAGCTGCTGGCATCAGACTAGAGAAAGCAGGCACCCTGCCTAGAAGCCCCTGACCGCCCTCCTTCCTGCTCCCCCCAAACTGGTATCTACTTCACCACTTACATAATCACAGTGTCTGGTCTTCCTTTGTGACAACCCAGGCTGTTTTTGCCCTCTGCCTTTGACACATGGCTGGGGGATGGGACCCACCCCTGATCCCCACACTGTACAGGAAGTTGCAACCTTATCAGATAGGAGGAGGGAGAAGGTTTTTTGGGGCCTTGAAAAAAAATAGCCATTCTCCCACACGAGTGGGGCGCCTGTGGTGAGATCGCTGGGCTGCGTGTGAAGCATCGCTTCCTCCTTTCTTGGGAGCCGCCGTGGTTGGAGAGTGGTCAAAGATGCTTCTAGGCTTTGGGAGAGAAAGTTCTGAATGGAAATCTGAGAAACAGCCCACTTCCTGACGGTCTCCGTGTGGCTCCACCTCGGGTGTTCCTAAACAGGATGGTGCAGGAGTTTCCATTGGAAGCCAAGGCACCTCCTAAAACTGCCCGAACTGAAGGGGCACCATTGTCCCGACCCTGGCTGGAGAAAGACTTGGAGAATACCAGTTGCTGACGGTTTATGTCTGGGGTGTAGCTGTGTCTCCTGATTTAAGACGGGTAGCCTGTGATCATCACAGAGGCTCTTGTGGGTCACCATGACCCTAGGTTTCAAGTTTAGGTCACTTACGTGCATCAGGCCACATGCCGATGTTTTTATTATGTCCAAACTGCCACACTGGGAGGAGGTCAGGGCCCCTGCCGTGCACCTTGATGTTAGGTGACACACCCAAGAGGGCATCACCCCAAATTAAACCCAGCTAGGTTGACACCCGTTCGCCCTTCTCAGCTCTGAAGAAGAGCCTTCTCTGCTTTGCAGGTAGGTTTTACTTACAAACAACATCTACTTTATAAACAGAAACTGTTCATTGCTCCTTGGTTACCCTGTGTGCTCTCTGTCCAAGGACAAAAACAAGACCTTTGTCACTCAGCCCGCAGAGAGGCCCGTACTCTCACAGTCATGATTCCAAATAAGGTTTGCAACTCTATCACCATTTGCATCGTTTCTGTGGTGGTGGAACCTGGCCTGCACTGATAGAGCTCGAGCAGGGCTGTCGATTGCTTTTATTTGCCCTTCTTAGCGTGGACAGTGATGCATTTCGCTGTGTGACATCCCCACATGCTTCCCCAGACCCTCTCGGTGGTGTTACGTAGTCTGCAATTATGGCACCTAGTGACTTCCTAACATGACAGACGCTGACTCCTGAAGTACACTGGCCTCAACGTTTCCCAGCAGGGACCCCTGTCCCCCAGGCAGCTCTGGGTGGCTGGAGATGTGGCTCATCCTCACCCTCGACTCTGGCTTATGCAGCTGAAGTCAGGTCACCCTGGGTCACCTTGGATCTCACTGGGCCTCAGGTGGCCCTGTTTCAGAAGAGGTAGCAACCGAGGATGCTGCAGGTTTCCCTGAGAGTAGTGTGGGTTCAGCACCCGGGGTGACTCACGAGGCAGGGCACCCTGCGATGGCCCCGTTTTCTAATGCCTCCTTCATCCTCCCAGACCTGATGCAAGAAGGCACAGAACCCGCACCCCTTTGGAGTTTGCAGCCTGCCCCTAGAGCGGGCTGTGGCCCCTGGGAGTCCGGGCCCAGGGAGGAGGGCAGCGCGCATGAGGACCTGCTGAGGCTGCAGCAATTAGCTGGAGCCACCAAGACCTTTTCCATAGTAATTGGCTGTCCCTGACCTGCTGCTCCGGGGGACTCCAGGGCCTCCCAGCAGCGCCCAGGGACGTCGCCACTCACAGAGGAGCACAGCCTGACCAGGAGAGTGGAGTAAATAGGATGCACCCAGCCTCCAAAGGGCTCAGGGCAATGATGCAAGAGGCATCTGCCTACACGCAGGTGCAGGTGCCAAGCGGGCACTGCCAGGTTGGTCTGTGGGTGCCGGGCAGCTGCCAGCCCCAGCTCGTCCGCTGAGCCCCAAGTCCCCCCCAAAGAGACCACAAGGCACAGAGCAGAGAGGAGCTGCTCTACCCATTCCACCTCAGACGTAGATGCTCACTAAGTCCATGTTTATGGACCATCCCATAGCCACTGATACTGCGGTTATAGTGGCAAACAAGGAAGTTCTTGCTCCAGTGACAGACTGGGATGAGGCAGTAGAGTAAGAAATAAGTAAAGGCTTGTATTACAGAAGGTGATGCGTGCTAGAGTAGAAATAAAAGCAGACAATCAGATAGAAAACGCTGAGGGTAGGAGAGCATGACTGGGGATACATGTCAGATGTTTGGTGCAGGATGTTCAGGGAAGAGGATCCTAGAAAGAAGGAAATAGAAACTGCAAAGGCCCTGGGCCAGATAACTGCTGGGTACATTTAAAGATTAGCAAGGAGCACACAGGGTTATAGATCAAAGAGCCAGAGAAGCTTGATACTCTCCCATCTGACCTTTGTAAATGAGGAGAGCACGGGCCCAAAATTGCTTCCCCCAATATCACAGAAATTTTGTGTTAGTTCCTAAGCTACAATACTAACCCACACTTACGAAGAACAACTTGTCTCTCCTAATGCCTCGGTAGCTAGGGCTGGGGATTTTGGATGCAGCTAATGCGTACGCATGAACCCTCTATTAAAATCCCATCTAGTAAGAATGGAGTGTGAGCCAAAGCCATTGTCCTGATTTCCAGGGGACAGGCATGAAAGCTCAGGCCCCTGTGTAGAGGCGGTGGGAAGACGGTGGTGGGAACAGGTTAAAGTCTGGCCCTTACATCCGTCACCATTCACAAGGCGGGGAGCTGAGGCTTGAAGAGCTAAAGCGTTGACTTCAAGGGCCAAAGCGCAGAAACAAAGAAGTCCAAATTAAACTCCTCTCCGCTTTCCATGTCACATGCTACTAGGGTACACATACCAAAGGAGACCGAAAAATAAAAGCAGAGATCAGGAAAAACAAAACATTATTGCTCTCCTAGTACTTGAAACACTTTATTAGGTTGCTCAGATTCATGAGCCCCTGACAATAGCATTTAAAGGCAAAACCCAATTCCCCACCTAGAAGGAAGCTTGGTACTTTAACCTCCCACCGACGCAGTTTTTAGGAAGTGAGAAATGTAATTTGTGAAAGAGCAAAGACATGCATTGCTACCACAGGAGTGGACCATTCATGAATCACCCATGTTCTACAACTTTCTCTCGATCCTGTCCCATGGGAGGGTGGAGCCGTCCGTGGGGCGGGGCCCTGTCCCTCCGTGGATTGGCGCGCTAAGAAGTCTGGGAGAAAGGATGGAGAAGATTTGACAGCACGTTCTTCCTCATTCTGAATGAGCGTCCTGTGAACTCAGTGGTGGACGGTGCCATCCATTAAGTTCTCCTTTACTCTCTGGTTCCGTCCCTCACCTCCTCTTTCAGCAAGTGTTCTGTGTCCCTGTTGAGTTTCAAGTCCCCAAACTCACGTCCCAGTGCCCCAAACCAGCAAGATACGGCCTTGTACTTGCTCCAATCGAGTTTATTTGTGAGAATGACAGTGAGACTGCTTCCCCACGGCGAGATTCTCAAGTGTCTCAGCAGCCAGGTAGGACACCAGACTTCAGCCTGGAAGGACCAGGACAGCACCTGAGGACAGAAGTGGAGACGAGGCTTTGCTTGTGCCCCAGACAGCAGTGGCTGATATGGAGTGGGGACCCAGCCTCGCTCCTGGGCGAGCAGAACAGGGGGGAGCCGGGCCACTGAACAGGGGTGTCTGTTGGAAAGGACAAAGAAGGGATACACATGCTGCCCTTCACATGGAAATACTGATTATTCGCAACTCTGAAACCCAGCGTGAGTCACATCCTCTGCTAGGAAAGCCCCCACCCCAGTCCTTTGCTGGGGTTTGGCCAAAACACTGGAAACAGACAGGGGCCCAGTGTGACAGTCACACTGCGAGGATTTCTGTTCTGACCATGAAAGCCCCGAACAGGCCCTTGAAGTTGTATTTTGACTCTCCAGGCTTTCTAAAGATGGAAAGAAACCCAGCTCACCTGGAGGTCTGCCACTACGGAGGTATGGAAGACACTCCAGCCTGTGTGGGAGACCAGGAGAACGGGTGACTTCCTGTCCCTAGTGCCCAATTAGATAGGAGGTTCCAAGCCAATCATATGACCTTGCTAAACCCAACCGGACCACGTAAGAATAAAGGACTATTGCCAGCTCCATCTGGTGTCGCTGTCAAAGTGAGTCCACGTGTGAAGCAGCCCTCGCAATCTCTCATATATAATATATCAGATAAATGTGATAAATTAGCATTAGTTTCAAAAGCAAGTATTGATGTGATCACACCTAATATATCTGTGCGTGAGGATCAGTAATACGTGGATCTTGGCATGCAACACTGCATAGGACAATATACGAAATTTGATTTCCAGTGGCTCTTGCAGTATTAGTTTAACATTGGTAGGTTTCTGATGCCCTAGAATCAAATTAGTCGGCGGCTACAACCGCCGCCATGGGGAAAGATAATTTCAGGAATGATAAGAATTGCGATGTCAGTTAGTACCGGCTTGTTAATGAAACTTCAAAGTTGAAACTAAAGTAGGGCTGTGTAGATGGCTCCAGAGAAAAAGTCCCGTGGCCCTGCAGATTTTCTTTCCGCCTTTAATGAGCGCTTAACCTCCCTGCACTTCGACTCAGGCACGATGGCCAGTAGTCAATTTTCATTCTAGTTCATGTTACTTTTTTTTTTCCCTTTTTAATCCTGAAAATCTGTAACCATGTCATCAGCTCCTTCTTAATTATACCATATTCTTTACATCTGTCCTGCTAAATAACTCTAATTGAAATAGCACCGGCGTGAATTTTTGTAATGTTCCCCCCAAGACATCCCGAAAGTGACTCACGAGAAAACAGACTGAAGTCACAGCTGGAAGCACGTCAAGGATCATTTCCATTTTTACATGATTAATTTGAATTTAATATCTTAAATCAAAACCTGATTAATTTAAATAAAATTTTGATGGTGCCCTGCTTCTAATATACATTGCAGTAATTAGATTCGGCTTAATGTGATTTTTTTTTACATAATTAAAAAAAAGGGGGTAGTGAAGTGTAACAATGCAGTGTTGATACAAATCTGTCTAAATATATATAGGGGAGTGAGTTTTGGATTAGTCAGGTGGAGAGAGTCTAGTTAATGAAGGGTACTTCAGTGAGCTGAGCATAGACGTGGCCGTTCTGGATGTGTCCTGTGTCTATGGCGAATGGAGTGCTCTAAACTGGAAAGCGAGGCTTTAACTCTACATGGGGACGCTCCTAATGGGCCATGGTGCCAGGGTGTGAATTGTGGATGTTACACTGTCTCTCAAACACAAAGGCTCACTTTTCTTTTGTCAGACATGGGATGAAGGCCTCTGCTGTGGTCTGAGCATGTTTGTGTGTGTCCCCCACCAGAGGTTCCCACATGAGAGACTTGGTCACCAGGTGGAGGTGTGGCTCTTTAAAAGGCGGGGCCTAGGGGAAGATGTATAGGTCCTAGGGCACTGCCCTTGAGAGGGATGCTTGCTGATCAGTCAGCGGTGCTCATTCCTGCAAGAGGAGGGTGTTCTCAGCCAGCTGTCTCACTTCCTATCTTGCCAGGTGACTTCTTCTATACCTGCTCTTATCATTCCAGTGAGACCAGCGCAGAGTTAAGTAGATACTGTTACCATGTTCTTGACACTTCAGAATGGTGAGCCAAGCAAACATTTTCTGCTTTTCAAAGTGTTCAGCCTCTGGCATTTTATGACCACAACATAGAACAGACTAATACAGCCTCTCTGGTCCATATGCCCAAGACAGAGCAGTCTGGACATTGTAGACTAACAAGAATGCAGCCCAGGCAGGTAGGGACAGTGTGCTGATCCTTTTTTTGAAGTTCTCTTTGGAAAACTCATCCTCTGGACCATCCTGGAGGAGTCTGATTTGCATGATCTGCCCATCTTGGGAAAGGAAAATGAGTCACAAGAGCACAGCAAGATTTTCTCTCAGTTGAAACCTGTGTCTCAATTTATTCATCAGCAGTGCCTAGATAAATGTGTCATTCCATGCCCCAGGAATGAATAAAACCCATGTGCAGATGTTTGATAAGTGATCATACCCTAAAGAGACTGAATCCAACACTTTATTATAGCCCAGAGGGAGCACGTGGATCAAAAATACCCTACACCAGAGTTCTACCTGAGAAGTTAGTCTTCTACACCCAGCCGTTGCCTTAATTTGACAAGTGGCACTAAGTCATGCAAAGGACCTGGGGCATGGTGTTCTAGTTCCACAAGGTTTTGGCCTCAAGTCGACCAGCCTGAAAGACCCACTGTGGACCAGAGACTTGGGATATATAAGCCAGCCCCAGGCTGGGGTTCTCAGAGCCTCCATCACATAGGAGGGTCTCCAGGGTTTAGGTCACAGCTGTGGTTCCGCAGAAGCTCCAGGGCTGCCTCTTCCCAGGGCTGAGCTGTTCCTCAGCAGAAGAAGCCATCCATGGACTCCTGGGAAATTAGGACCTAAGTTTGATGATGTGGGGCTGGAAGACAGACGAGGTCACCGAGAAAGAGCCTGGCATTTCCATCTCAGACCCCATGTAAAGATCAGGGGGCCTTTGTCTTTCTGCACTCATCTTATTCCATGTATCTTAAAGTCGCCAGTCCCATCCATGTTGCCTAGCCACACACACACAATGGTAGCTACGTGACGGACTGGCATGGGACCTAGTTGATTCAGGTGATCGTTGTACGGTGTATATGTGTGTCAGATCACCAGGTGCTGTGCTCAGCTTGTGCAGTAAAACATCTAGTGTGTCTTCTTTCTACTGGATATTTACTTTTAATTCCCAAACCTTTGAAATACACCTGCAAAAAAGGTGAATTAACCCTGCCTATGGGTTATGCAGAACAAAGTTTGTGCGTAATGGTAAAAATTACTATTGTTACCCAAACTGAAATTTAAAATTCCCGCCTAATCCATCAAATATGTTTTAGGTGACTTCTGTGTGTGCTACACAGATGAGTAAAAGTCTGCCGCCCCATGGTTTAAAAACTGCAAGATAATGCTCTCTACCCATGAAATGGCTCACATGGCAAAGATTTCTTTACGTCTTCTTCCTTCTTTCTTTACCTTCCTTTCTTCCGCCCTTTCCTACCTCCCGCCATCTTTCCTTCCTCCTTCCTGTTCTTTCTCCCTCTTCCTCCTTCCTGTTGCCCCTCCGTTTGCCACTCCGCTCCCTCTCTTTCCTCACCCATTCTTTCTTTCTCTCAGAAACTCTTTGCCATCCGTACTCTGCTCTGCAGGCTCCTCTGGGCACCCCACTCCCCACAGGCTTCACGGAAGAGACAAGTCACTCCCGAGCGGCAGGGGCCAGGAGAAACACAGCGGCACGGAAAGATCCTTCAAAAACCTCTGCCGAATACACAGTGGTCAAGGCTCCCCGTTACTGTCTTTACAATGTTTCCCCCGAAGTGGCTTTTTAGTCGCCCACCGTGAATTGTCTCTACGAACATAGCTGCGAGACTCATTCAGAGCAGGGCTGTGTCAGGAGACAGGACGATGCCTGGGTCAGGTGCATCTGCAGCTTGGCGCATGTCCAAGGGGGCGCAACTGAGTCACTGATTTTGAGCCAAAAAGATCATCAGAACACCCTTGAGGGTTGCTCTCGGGCTTCCCTCTGGATTCTGCATTGTGCAGCTCCTACAGCTGCCTTCGCTTCTATAATAAACGGTTCCAAGGACATTATGTATCTGCACGTCCATGCACCCACCTATGTTGCACACCACACCGTATCTGCGTGTCATCCTGAGTGCTTTGATATCTCCACGCTGTATGCACCGTTCAAACTTTCCTCAGAGACCTGAATATTGAGGATTTCAAAAAGAAAGGAATTTCCTTACACTTGTACCCTCGCCAGATCTCAAATTCCAACTCAGCCCCATTCGCTGTTGTTGTGCAGGTGGGCAGCCCCACCCTGCCAATGAGGGTGTACGGGTGAGTGGCCTGTCCCCTCTCTGGCCAGGCTGAGTCTCTGCCCTCAGCTCCCCAGCTGTGCCTACCTAGCCAGGGCACCTTCTGAGCAGGCCCAGTTGACAGAGGCAAGAACTTGCAAAAGGATTCAAGGAAATTGCTGATTTATTATTCATCACAAAGGGTCTCCAGAGCCATGACTTTCTAATCCGACAGCCAGGACTTTTAATGACAATCAACAATTTAGTTTCTTTCTAGATTAGATATTTTTCCTCCCCTTTCCTGCATAAGACACCAAAGCCAGCTAAAAATAGTTGTGTGGTGAATGTTATCAGGGAGAATTTCACCTCTTCGGTGAAATGTTTGCTTTTTCTAATGTCAAATTTAGAGTCAAAACAAAATTAATCAGGAGAGGTTATCTATAATGAATCATCATTCAGCTCAGGAGGAAGGGGTTGGGGGCAAACATATCTTTGCCAACAGCTGAAGGAGTCTGCTTTCAAAGAGGAACATTAGACTCTAGGTTGAAGAGAGAGATTGCAGATCTTCCAGAGTTAGCAGCGTGAATCAAAACTCTTCAGCTCTGGTCTAACTTTCTTTTTTATTATCTAGCAGCAGGGGTTGGAGTTTGTATGGGCCATGATTTAAATGGTTAATTGAAAGGAAGCCGTGGTGAGCTGTTTCTCACTACAATATTACTGCGACAATCTTATCTGCACTTACAGAGATGCTTCCAATTTGTAAATGCTGTATGCATTTCCACCAGATAAAACTCTTAAATATCCCAGACCCGAGCAAAGCGACCTTGTGATTCCAGAGCCTTCCACTCTGTCCTTTCTGCCCCCTTCCTCCTCCTGCTCCAAGGCTCCTCCTTCCTTTTTCGTTCTCTGTTGAGAACCCTCGTCGCTATCCAAAGCCTTAGCGTCAGACAAAAGCATGAGGCAAGCAGTGGTGGAAGGCAGTGGCCTCTTGGCCCTAAACTCTGGTGAGTGGAGGAAGAAATTGAAGGCCAGAGAAGGCCCTTGTTCCCTCCAGGTTTTGCAGCTGGAGAGTGACTCTGTTGGGACAAGAATCCAGGCTTCGCCTCTTCTAAGCACAACCCAATGTCCATTGAGTTGCGCTGAAGTCACGGAAGGAGGTATTCCTCGTGAGACTGAGTATGACGAGATACACATCCATGTAGGACAGCTAAAACCATGTGCCTCACCGAGTCCAGTGGCAGCACAGGTGTGACTTTCCTTTCCTGGAAAGTCCCTGCTCAGCGCTATGGCTTGTGTCCAGATGTCCCCACAAAGCCTCATGTGCTCAAAGGGGTGCTTTTCAAGGGTGATGAGATCATGGGACCTTCTAGGAGACTTCCTGTTAGGAGGAGGGTTCTGGGTGGCAGTGGCAGGTCCCTGTGGGCATGACCTGGAAGGGATTATCTCCATTTCCAGCTCCTGACCCTCTCTGCTTCCCAACCACCCTGCCTGAGCAGCCCTCTTCTACCATGCCATCCTGCTTTGGAGCTGGCCAACCAGCCATGCAAAGACTCAGACTTCTAAAACCTCTTCTCCCTTAAGCTCTAGGTGCTGGGTATCGTGCCTCAGAAGAGAAAGTAACTAAGACCCTCAAGAAGAAAAAGATTGTAAGGATCTGTATGATGTATTTCAGAAACTCCTAGGAAAACCAATGTAAAGTAGCATTAAGAAGCTCTACCCTCCAATAAATAGCAGCAGACTTGGAGTCTATGCCCAACACTCTTTGAACACCCTCACCACAGCATCCTTTACACTACTGTAGCCAGACACTTTCCCAGTCCCAATCAGTCCACCGTATTGTGAGACTCCACTGACATCCGTCTCCAAACTTCACAAATAGCCCAACACTGTTAAGCATCTGTGAAGGTAGCAATCTCCCTCTTTCAATAAGAGCTCTCCTTGACAAGTTGTATTGGGGAACCAGAATCTGACAAGGTGGCATGGCATCCTATGAGTGCAGGGGAGATAGGGACAGGTAGGTGGATGAGAGGGGGGGGTCTGCCAGCTAATGAAACAGGAGACATGGAGTAGGGAGAGAGAGTCCCCCAGGGATGCATCTCAGTCCCAGACAGAAAGAGATGGAGTTTGCTTTCCTGGAGCTCATTGCTCTGGGGGTCATGGAGACTCAGCAACACATTATACCTTGTACCTCGTGCCATGCAGGGGCATCATGGAAAGCGGAAGGCAGACCCCAGATGAGACAACGACCAGTCTCCCTAAGACCAGATAATGACTGTGACGAGGGACATCCAGGGTGTCCTGGATGTCCTGGAGAAGCTGCATGAAGCTGCTCTGTTGAACACAGCATCGGTGGATTCCAGCGTGTGAAGAACCACGTGGGCCCCGCCACCTTCGGGGTGTTTGAGCTCGGGTTCTTGTCTTATCTTCACCTGGGTCCATTTCTTCATCCATGAAATCAGAAAAAATAACAGCACAGAAGGCACCTCACAGGGAGTAAGTGGACACCCAGGAAAGGCAAGAGATGATAACACACATTAGACCAGGAATTCAGTTGGGACCCTCACCAGCTTCTGATTACAAAAACAAACTCCAATGGCGAATGAGTTTCTCTCATTAGCAAATCAGGTGCGGACCTAAGAAGAGTCAAGTGCCCCCTGCTCCTGGCTTCCTGGTGGTCTTTTCTGCCCTCCCAGTCCCTTGTCCTTGTCTGGAAGGTGAGCGGAGGGCTTGAGGGAGACGGCGGTCTCTCCACAGCACCGCTGTGGCCCTCACCACCTCGGCTTCCAGGACATCACCTTTATGGATTCCTCTCTCGCCTGAGAGACTACGCATATCTCCGGCTTTGTTTCTCTATTATAATAGATGTAAATTAATGTTTTGCCTTTGTTTGCTGCAGTAATCATAGAGGCAAGTGTACACTCCTAACAGCTATCTTATTTTCAATTTGCAAAGCATACTGTGCTTAATCCCATGAGGCAGCCCGTGGCTGTAGATATGAATTTTAAAAGATAATTAGCCCAGCGCAGAAGACGCTTCCTGTGACAGGGAGCAGGCACTGGAGCCTGGTCAGAGGGGTCCTCGGGGGGACCCGCCGGGTCACAGATGCCCCCTGTGGTTTGTGAGTGTTTCCGTCAGCACGGCCTTTGTGCGAACCAGATGATTTGTTCATGAAAATTTAAATCATGTCCATACTAGAAGCTGGGATTTCTCTCAGGGGGTTGTTATCTGAGGATTCCCACCCAATATTTTTTTCTTATGCTATTCATGGCAGGTGACAATTTGGTTTCCTTTTTCTGTTTAACGGTGGAGGACAGAAAAGATGAGGCTCCTGTGGGTGACCTGTCACACTGGCTGATGGAGTGGCCAGTTGCTGGGGGCGGCACAGAGGGCTCTGGGTCAAAACGCTCCAGCCATGACTTCTGCTCCTAAAAACTTGGTCTTCAGCAAGGAGTTTGGCCTGCTGAGGGACAGACCTCTCTGCTGACAGTGCGACATGGTGACATCCTGGGGTTCCAGCTGATGCTCCTTGCCCTGGGACCCACTCTGAGTTTACCTCACATACATGAGCCTGCTCGGTGCCTATCCTTCCAGAGCTGGGGTGGACTGTGCAAGTAGCCAAGCAGAGAGCCCAGGTCACCCTGCCTAATGGACAATCAGGACCCTAAGATGACAGATGATACAAG
>PVJX010031903.1:0-20833 GCA_004027295.1 Dolichotis patagonum | reverse complement strand
AATACTTGTACTAAGGAAAAGGGAAAGGTTTTCGGAGGCTAGGATACACAGTCAAAGATGTGCATGCAGCAGAAGCTTTTGAAAGATGCTCTTATATTTATTGCTTAATCTTAGAAAATGTATCAGATGAATCTATTGTTAGTCTTTGGAATTAAATCCGTATTAACAATTTGAGTAGGGAAAGCTATTTTTAAACCTACTGTTTGACTATCTCAAAATCAAAAGCTACATGTTGGCTTTAGGAAGGAGAAAAGTCACTCAGCTTATCACTAGATACACACTGCAGAGTTAAGATCAACACTTGAAGCCTCTGTTTACTTTATAAAATAAGGGAAAAAGTTTCACCTCAGCAAGTAGGCATGAGGATTTCTGAGATAATATGTGCAAAGCATTCAGAACAGAATCCAGCATGTAACAAGTGTTCCGTGAAAGTTCAAAGTTAAATGAGACATTATAGTACCCATTGATCGTTTTCTGTTATTTGGTTCAGAAAGCCCTGTAATGGGCTTGGTTCAGAAAGCCCTTGAATGGCTTTATACTATTTTGTTATGTTTGATATTATTGTATTTGAAACTATGCTCAACTATAGCAGAGTAAGAGATATTGTGATAGCTACTGTTGATGTCCGGTTGTCTTAATGTAAAGTACTGTGTTGCCTATGTTGTCCTGTTCTGATCTGCTCTGTACTGCCCTCTTTTGTTTTATTCTCTTTAAAATAAAATTTTTTTTAAAAAAGGAAGTTCAAAGTTATTATTGTCAATATAATCAATGTTATCATCAATATGCCTTGTATTTGTGAGTTCGTAATCAAATGTTATGAGCAAGAAACCTATGTGGCCAAGGAACAAGGGCAGCAGAAGCCATCATGGACTTGGCGATAAGGGGATGTCCTCACTTGAGAACCAGACACCTGGAAGACGCCTGTTCAGAATGGAAGAAAAGTACCACGATGGCAGTGGCTTCATCTCATTCACAGCTATGGGCTCAAAGCAAGAACCCCTGGGATCTAACCCTCAACCAGTATCTGCGAGTGAATGACTCTGGGTTCATAAAACTCTCCAGGAATCTACAAAGGACAGAGAGAAAAAACAACAGATCCCAAAACAGATGACACTAGACTTTCCATTCATTGTAATGAGTAGGAGATCAAACTACTTGTGGCCATTAGATTAAAATTTGTATAGTGACACTATTAGTGTGCAATTATTAATGCCAAATATACTTATAATACTATAACAATCACTAAGGCCATTTAAGTGTAGACTAAACAAGGATGTTGTACACATGAAACTGCTCTACTTGAGACTCAAGATTGGACAGTGTAGAAATTTTTGACATTTCTAAGTCACTCTTTCAAGATTTGGTGAAAAATCCACACATAGACACTGGAATAATTTGGTGGTCAAAGTAGGGGGAGGGATGCAGAGAAGGGAGGTAGATCTTAATAAATTGTTTTTAAAAAACAGCACGAGAAGAATCTGAGGATCCTTTGAGTGTATCTCAATCTATTTAAAAATATCTCTCACCAACTCCTGCATAAAACACATATGTATCCCCCTTCAACCAGTCTTATAAATTCAGATTTAGTCTTATAAATTCAGATTAGGTTAGTTTAAAGGCACCATTTTTGCATTGCTTGGAAAAGCTTGGGCTTGCCGAAAGGCTGTCAATGTGAGATTACACCCAGACTTGGATTAAGTTTGACAGCTGCTGGCAACTGAGCCATCAAAACAGTTTTGTTGATGAGAGCAGGAAACAAGGCTAAAGGAAAGCCAAGCAGAGCGGTAGCACAGGTTCCACAGGTAAAGAACCAGGAAGTGGATTGTAGGGGCGAGAAGATCGTGGACATGGCTACAGAATGATGGATGATTTCCACACTGGAACTCATGGGCACAGGAACAAAGGAGAAGGACTGAAAGAGGACATTCTATGACTATAGGGTTCAAATGGTCCCCAGGGTCATTAAATCAAATGGGTAAAGGTGACAAATGTTAAAGAGGAGGCAGATCTGGACTCAAATCCCAATCCTATTCTTTCTCAACTGTCTCCCTTTGGGCACGCCACTTAACGTCACTGCTGTGTGTTCCTTGTCATTGTATCCACGGATGGAGCCAACTTAAAAGTACAACCATTTACTCTGAGGTTCACTATTTAGCTTTAAATAGCAAATCCATATTTTACTGCTTATAACTGAGGCAGCGGTTATAGAATCTAGTTCTTTTGTATATTAAACATGGAGCATACAGCAGGCAGTATTTGGGAATACAGGATTAACACTATAATGTATTTATGTAAAGCGGCATGCAGGAAAGTGATTTCCAGTTCCTGTGTTTTCATTAAAAAATTATTTGAAAAGTAATACTGTTTTCAAACCAAAGTGGATTTAATCAACAGAACAAATTAACTTGTGAACATCTAATTCAATAAAAATCACTTGACACAAGACCAGGTTTCATGCAATATTGTACTTTCTAAAGTATACATAAATACATTAGAGGAACAGTCTTAACAAAGGTAAAGCAAATTGAGCAATAGTTAATTGGACAATAGTTACTGTCATGTTTCAGAGTTCATTTGTTTAATAAATACTTACTAAACACCTATCGTATTTGCAAGAGCCTGTGTTTTCCAGCAAGTAGTAGCTATTTCTACATTTTTATGTTATGTGAATAGGAACCTGCAAACAATTTGAATGAAAATATACAAAAATAAGGTATATAGACAGCAAATGTATATAGACAATAAAAGAGATGTCAGTGAGAGAGGCAGATCACTTTAGAATGCAGAAGTAATAAAAAGTTTGGAGATGATACTTGAATTGGTTTTAAATAATGTCTTCAGTGCAAGCAAAACTGAAGACAGCACACAAAGGTTTAGAGTCGGCCTGCATTCCGTGTTAGTATGCTTCCAACCTCATAAACTGGGTAAATTATAAAGAAAAGAGGCTTATGTTGGCTCATAGTGCAGGTCCAAGGTCACAGGCCACAGTGACGTGGCCTTGGTGGAGTCCTGAGGCAGAGACACAGACACAGACACAGACACAGACACAGAGCACAGGTGGGTCCTTTATCATATCTCTTCCTCTTCTTATAAAGATACCTGTATTCAGTTGGAGGTTCCAACCTGCTGACCTTCTGTTATCAAATCCTAATCACATTGCAAAGGTCTCACTTCATAATCCAACTAAGTCTTTATCCTCTTAATACCTCACAGTGGGGATTAAATGTCAACCTTCAATGTAGAGGTTCAGCTGTATTAGGAAATCTGTCCAAGTAAGTGGGAGATTTGACTTCATGTGGTCTGGCTGCATGTTAACTACTCTTAGCTACCATGAAAATACTAGCTTGAAACAGATGCACATTTTTATGGGAAAACAGAGGAAATAGCAATTGACACCAGTTAGGGGATAATGAGCTAAAAACTCTTGAGGAAAAAGAGACGTTGGAACTGGGCCTTAAAGGAAGCAACATTTCATTTTGATAGATGAAGGTCAAACGAAAAGTATATTAAAAGGATGGTTATTCCAACATAGGAGATTGGCACTAATAACTTGGAGACATAAAAGGGTATGATGGGATGGGAAACAGTGAGAAATTTTAATGGACTGGCCCTCTGATCATGACTTTGCATGCTATGTCAGTCACAGTGACCCTATTTTCACTTGCCAGACAGACATGAAGCAGGAGGAGGGAGCAGAAATCAGGTTGGGTCCAAACAATGTCTAGAATGTTTTTCAGCAATATTTGGACCTTAATACCAACAGGGAGTCCCAGGTGGCTGCAGAAGAGGAGATACTTGACACTCCCCATGCTCCAATAAAATAACCTTGGGTAACGAGGGGGAGAGAGTTCCACTAATATCTACGTCAAGAGATGAAAAATGGCTGGCCGTGGGCGATGGTGGTGGAAATGAATAAGCATAGACCTCCCAAGGGAGAACTGGCTGGGCTTAATTGGGCCTGAAAAGATATATTTTGGTTAATAAAAAAGAGAAAGGAAAACAAGAAAGCACCTACGCACCCTTTGAAAAATACGATTCTTTGAAAATCAGTGTGCTAATAGGGGTGCGGTGGGCTGCAATGAACAGAGTATCCAACTAAAAGAGGTTTAGACAATAAAAAACTTCCTTATCCCACCAGAGATGTCTGACAGTTGGCAGTTCCATGCATAGGTGAATTGCTCAAAGATGTCAGAGGCCTCATTAGTGTCTCCAAAATCCTCATAACCTTTTCCTCATGGTTCCCAGCTTCAGGCACTGTCTTCACACCCAAGGATCTAAAGAACAGCAGAGCCTCTCTTCCTACATCCCAGAAGCACCTGAGCAGACCCTTCCACTGCTCCAGAAGTCACCACTGGCCACCCTTTGCTGCCAAAGACGATTCCTTCACCATTTCACTTTTCCAGACGTTCTCTCGGCCCGAGTGACAAATCCTAGTGGTTCCGTGTCACCTTCCCCTCCTGCTCAGGAGTGTGAGGATCCACCTTCCTGCCAAGCTCAAGAACTCAGAGTATCTTTACATCCCTGAGATGGAGGCTAGGCTAAGCCATCCCTCCTGAAACTGTCAGTATAGGAACGTATGAAAATAAGTACATGGTACATGAGTGTAGGGTCATCGTGACCAACTTAAGCCATGATGCACCCATGAACCAAACACCTCCAAAGCTGAACAAATTCAGGAGGTGTTAATAAAGAAAAGGTCATGGGTGTAGAATGGGTAACCAATCGTACCTGCCATGAATATTTTGAACTAAGAAATCGGGAACTCACAAGATGATCTTGTTACACTTGGGCGTGAAAGCATCTTTGTACGAAAGCCAACTTCCTCTCTGAGTGGTTTCAGAAGGGATGGCTTAGCCCACTTTCTCTCCCTGAGACCAGGAGGATATTCTGAGTTCTCGAGCTTGGCAGGAAGATGGATCCTCACCCTTCTAAGCAGAAGGAAAAGATGACACAGAACCACTAACGATTTGTGACTCAGCCTGAGAGAACTGGCAAAGCAAGATGGAGAAGCAGCTTCAAGTGAAAAACAACTTCTCCCCAGCAGCCTGGGAACTGAAGAATGTCAGCGCATTCATTCTGCCAGGCCTACTGAGCCCTCTGCTGTACTCACACCCCATGCTTTGCTCTATAGCTTAGCTCAATGTCCATTTCTTTCAAGAAGCCTCTCCTGTAACTGGTCAATCTGTGTCCAGGCTACTGTGTTCACACACTAGGTATGTACAGTGATTTACCCACACCTGTCTTGATGTTCATGCCTTCTAATTCCACAAACAAAGCGATCACTGGAGATCAGGTGGCCTGATCTAAATACTTACTGGTTCTGTCCACCTCTTTGCATCTCCATTACAGATAACCATAAATGTTCACTGCATGTGTGCTCCCCGCAGGAATTATGATGTACATTTTACACTTCTTAATACACTTAATTCTTCCAACGATCCCATGGGACAGACCATAGAAATTATTCTATATATAAAGAAACTTAGATATGGAAATGTTAAGCAACTTGACCAATTCACGCAGGTAGTAAGTGAGAAAAGTATTCTTAGGAGTCTGTCTTCACTGATAGGCCATACACTGCCTCTCTCGTGTAAATCATGCTCCATCTCAGCTAAACTACTGCGACAGGATCCAGTCTGAACTTCTTGCTCCTTGAAAGCCAGAAGGCACCCAACTTGCTTTCAATGCACTCTTTATTCTAAACCTCAAATGACCTTTTAAAAATAGCAAAATATGATCATGGTATAACCCTTCCTCCACTTCTCATGTCCACCAGGTCTTTCTGTGCCTACCTGTCCTGCCTTTACCTTGTGTTATCTGTTCCCTCATGTCCCCTCTTTGGACTCTGGCCACTTTGACCTCTCCTTCTTTCCTACCTTAGGACCTCTGTGTAGGCTGATTCCTCCACCTAGAAGAGCTCCTCTACTTCCAGTCCTGCCTGCCTTAACCTACTTAACTTCTACTCACCCTTCAGATCCTTACATAAACGTCACTTTACACTCAACAAAGCTTTCTTTTTATCCCCTATCAAGTTCTGCTAGGTCACAGCAGAGTCTGTCAATGTATCACTAAATTATCAACCTCACTGAGGCAATTTTTGTACTTTGCTCATCAAAATCCATCTGCAACAATGGACCTGGTATTTAGCTCAGAAATCAATCTGCTTTTATTAGAGCAACAAATCTTAGCTGCTTTGCTAAAGTGCAAGCTCTGTAAGGTCACAGACCGGCCTTAGGGAAGCAGTCTGCTATGGTAAAAGGAACATGATCTTTGGTCCATATTTCAAAATTCAGCTGTAATACCCTCACCTTTATTTATTTTTTGGTACCAGGGATCGAACTCACAACCTCACGCTTGCTGGGCAGGCACTTATGCTGCTGAGCTAAATCCCCACCCAATACGCCTACCTTTAGATGCTGATTTCTCAAGCCTCAGCTTCATTTGTCAGAGGGAGCAATGAGACTGTGAAGACCAAGAAATTACTGAAAATAACATGCTAGCGAAACTAGCTACAAACGCTCCTTGGCTCTTTTTTCCCAGGTCTATCTCTGTGTCCTGAAAGATCTGACAACTGTTCCCGTCTTCCCACCAGCTCCTCACAGGCTGCAGCTTCCTTCTCTACCTTTGGCCTGCAAGGATACCACCATGAAGAAAGGTGCAAAAATGCTGCAGAGAGCAAGAGGCTAGATTTGTTAGGGGCAAAGGAAAAAGGAGATGGAATGAACAGGGTTTGTGTTAATTATGCACTAAGGGCCTATACGTCAGGTCATCTAATATTTAACATACAGAAATACGATTCTACAGTTGAGGAAACCTAGGCTCAGAGAGGTTAGGCATCTCGCCCCTGGTGTCAGAGCAGGCAACTGGTAAAGACTCCAACTTAAATCCAGGCTTCTGTTTCTCCATGGGAAGCACTCCTGCCACTCAGGGCACTGCCTCCAAAATAATTCTCGTCCTCACTCTTGCCTCATGTAAGTACGCTTTTGCAGTCCCAAGGCATCTTGACAGAAATTTGAAGTCAACCTGACTGTGGCCTATGTGAGAAGAATCAGGTAACTTGGCAATATTTGAGCACACGATAGCTCAAGGTTAATTGAATATTCACAAATGAATCACATATGCCGAAGTCTTTATTTAAAAAAGAAAAAAGGTACATGCCGCTTAAGTAGAAAAATTAGCTATGGATTCAAAAGACTAATAATAAATTTATTAAATGAAACTGTTTGCAATGAGCTTTAATTTAACAAAGGATAGTTAAGTTACTAGCTTTCTGTGGGCCTAAATGAATTTACAAAAAATAAGGGATGAGGTCTAGCAGACAAACGGAGAACAGAGGAAGCTGTGTCTCCTCTGAGATGTTACCACAGACCTGGGTTTGAAACAGAGAACTGACCTCTTACAACTAGTCCCATCACACAAACTACCTCCCAGTGTTACTTAATGCATCATTCTCCCACTGCTTGTGTCTGAATCCCCTGGCGCTCATGTTTGGCTATCACCTCCTGGGGCCCACTCCAGGCCACAAATTCAGATTCTCTGAGGATGGTTCCCAGGAATCGGCTCTGTAACACGCACCCCTAGACATTTCTGAATCACCCCAACGTTCCCCACAAGAGCAGTTTTAGGAGCTTGACAAAAATGTAAAGATCATAGTGATTCCACATATTTATTTATTTCAACAGGATATTATTTTTTGAACCTTAGAAATTTTAAATACTAACTATTTTATGCCAGCCATCCCAAAGGTGAAACATTCCTTATTTCCACCTGGGGGAGATCTAATCTGGAAATGTGCTAACAAGCCATTCCCTTAAAACACAATCAGAATTGACTGTCCTGCCCCTGATAGGGGGCCAATCGCTAGCAATTCATTGATGATGGATTTCCCCCTTCAATCTATGGATTTCCACCTTTGTAATGGCTAGTTAATTTTACCTTGTGAGGGAATGGCATGTTTTCTAAATTTATAACCTCCGTATGCTCCTTAGTTAGGAACTGACTCTCTGACTCAACCACTAATTGCATACACAGGGCTCTCTTTTATTCCTCTTCTGCATACGCCCCAGGAAAGGCAATTTTTAAAGATAACTTCCTTTTCTTACTCTTCAAGCTACTGTCAAAGCCAACCCCCAAACCCACTCTTCCCTGCTGCCTTACTCATTAGAATCCTAGACATGAGAAACTGATTTTTTGAAAGAAATCTAAGAGTAGATCAGCTCCCGTGACTAAACCGCTACCTCCAATCTTTCACCAGGTGGGCAGTCTCTGTACTGCGGATTCCTGGGACTTGCCTCAAATTTGAGTTCCCTGAAACTGCAGAGAGCTGTGTCCCCTTGCAAGGATGTCCCAGCCTCAGGACCTACCGAACTGGGTGAGCACTATGAGTTATGTCACCTTGGAAACACAACAGCAGGCTTCCCAAATATGCACGGAGAGATTATTTTTTAAAGCACCATAATAAACAGGGTTTCTTTTTTATCCCCAAATGTCAGAGAAGAGGCACGATTCAAAACTATCACTGCCTCGGTAATACCTTTAGGTAAAAATAGCCTTCAACCTGACAAACTAAATTTGTGTATTTTGCTAACCAGACTAAGAGTTGGGAAACGGCTCAAAAATACCCCACCCTCATTTATTTGTCCTTCTTCCCCCAAAGGGAACAGCTTCACTTATTAAACTGGTCACGGCCCACTGCTGAATACAGGCACTACTTGTGTTTACAGAAAAGTACCTGTCAGATATCAAGTTACCGTTGTCATTTATAAAAATCTCATTTTGAGAATAAAAGTATGGAAGATACACTCATAGAAGACATTTTGAACGTTAAAATGAAACTGCTCGCTTTGATGCAAATGGCTCTGTGTGTGTGTGTGTGTGTGTGTGAGAGAGAGAGAGAGAGAGAGAGAGAGAGAGAGAGAGAGAGAGAAAATTTCTCTAGATTAGTGTTACTAGTCGTCAGCCTTACAGTTAGTACACTGTCCCTGCTGAATGACCAAGTGTTTGAAATCTGTTCTTCGCTTGTTCCAGTTACTGAACAGACTAACCAATGCTGACCCCAATGACCCCTCCTCTGGTAGCGTTTTCATTAAAAGAATTCTCCCAGATTTACGGAGCGCCTGCTCCGCTCCGTGCCAGGCTCCGTGCCGGCTGCAGAGGTGTAAAGATGAATGAATCAGTGTTGTGGTCTACTGCCAACTAACTGCCTTAGATCGGGGAGCTCATCCCCGCCTTCCTCCTGACCCGCAGCCCAGATGGCCGGCTGGACACCAGTACTGGGCCGAGTCCCTCTCCTCCCCGGGCTCTTCCTGGCCGGCCCGGGACCCAGACCCACAGGGCAGGGTTCTCCCCGCGTCCGCCAGTGCCACACGCGCAAGTTCCAGCCGGCGCTCGCACGGGGAGCACCCGGGACTCCGCAGCCCCGGGCCAGTCCCCGCCACCCGTCCCCGCGCCACTCACTCTGCCGCTGTCGCTCACGCCCAGGAGGTGATCCCGAAGCACCTCCATGGGGGAGGTCCAGGTGGCGTGGACGAAGGTCCCTCGGAAGACGTGCGCCAGGGGCGGCATCCGGGCGGCACACATGTCGGCGTGGGCTCCGGGGGCGCACGGCGAGGCGCTGGCCCTGCGCTGCGGGCGGCTGCGGAGGACAGTGGCTCTGCCCGGCCCGGGCCCCGCTCCCCTGTCGATCGCCTGCCCCCTGCAGGCCGCGCCCAGGGGTGGCTCCCTGCCTCCCCGATGCCAATAGGATTTTCCTCCCGCACGTCGGCTCCTGCCGCGGCGGGTGTGGCTTCGCCCGCCCCGCGTCCCCGCCGGGCGAGTGTGCTCGGGCGCACCCCGGGCTGCCCCACCTGCCTCCAGCCGGCGCCCCGGACTTGCGTCTGCGCGTTCCCCTGCGCCTGGCGCTGGCGGCCACTCGTTCCGGAACTTCTAGCCCCGGGTTCTTAAGTTGCAAGAGTTCACGCATAGGTGAAAGGCGCTTTGGGGCCGCCTGGCCCAGGACACCGCTTTCATTTTCGGTTTCCGCGGAGCCGCAGAGCACGTCCTCGTGCCCACCCGAGGCTCCGGACGCGCGGCTTTCGACACCGTCCCGAGCTACGCGGGCGCTCATCTGGGACCAGAGGTCCCTGCGTCGTCCACGAACAAGTCCAGGACCGATTTTTCTCATGTCTAAAATAAATGCCCATGCATACTTGCCCGGAGACTGTTTGTCAGGCCACGAAGCTGGGCAGCGCTGCAGGCCAGGGTGCAGGGTGGGAACCAAGAGACTGGGAAATAGACAGAGGGCTCTGTGAGGGTGGGGACACGGGAGGGACAGGAGAGAAAAGGGACTAAAAGGGCTCCAGATGCAGCATATGTATGTACCGCTTCCCCACTGTAGACTGTTTATTATGCATCACACACATACAGTAGTAAAAAAAGAGGCAGTGGACGACCAGGCTCCTGGGCCTTGCTGCTGACTGACCTCCTCCCTTGGGAAGGAGATGCAGCTTCCACGGGTTGTAGTGGGGTCGCAAGACTGCCCCATCCCGTCCTCCTGCAGGGCTTTCCAGCACCTGACTCCTGCTTCTAATGCTTCTTGCTCTCAGCCCTGGTTTGTTTCGAACCTCAGCGCTTTGGGGTAACCTTCCCCGCCCAACAGGCCGGCAGCGCCCCTTACACCCAGCTTCCCCTGCAGTTTCTAGGCCATGAATCCTATTTCTTTTACAAGTTCTCTTCATTGGTTCCACATCCCTCCCCATAGACACCCCAGTGTCAAACGCACTGCCAGAGAAGGGACTGTCTCAGGTCTGGCTTCCCGTACATATTTACTTAGTAAATAAACCGGTGGGCCAATGTTTTTTTCTGCGAGCAGAGCAGTGGCCTGAGGCAAACATGTACTCAGACTCCTGCTGAAAGCGCGAGGGTTTCATTGTAGTGCTGCGGCTTTCTCTGAATCGCTGTCTGTGACACAGAGCTATCTTGATCCAAATGACTCATCCCCTTCTCACTTCCTTCATCTCCCCCACACCGAGGTGGACCGTCTCCTTCTGGTTTAAAAAGGAACTTTTTCCTCTCTCAGGTTTCCAAGTGCCAGAAATCCTTTGGCGCCAGGGGCGTGAAGGCCGGGGACTGCACCCTGGAGGCAGGAGGAAGAATCCCTGACGCTGACGTTATCACAGTGTCCTTCCGGGTCTGCGGACCAGGCTCCCTCCTTGCAGTCCCACAGCACACCAGGGCATTCCCCCACCGGCCGGCGTGTGTGCCGACATGCACCTCCGGAAGCCAGGGGGGAGACGCGTCTGCTCTTCATCTAAAAGCCGGTTCCGTTAAGTATTGTAGCCGCACGTATCAGTTCCCTCAAAAGATGCAGCTTAAATGTCCAGCGTTTGTGATTTAGAATGCAGTATACTAGAACTGAGTGCAGGGACATCGCCTGTGGTCCCAGCTCCTTGAAGCAGGAGGATCCCTGGAGCCCAGGAATGTGAGGCCAGCCTGGGCAACGTAACATGTCCCTATCTTGCAAGAAAAAGAAAAATGTATATAATGCGGTTATTTTTTTTTAAGTAGGGTAACTATTTCGCCACATGGGAAACTCACAAGATGTTAAGCTTTTAAAACGATATCTATGCTGTGACAAAACCATGAAGAGCTGTACCTGTACAGAATTGAACAGGTGAGTGAGACAACGGAATCGTGTTGGGATCGTGAGATGGCTAGGGCTTTTTGGTTTCATGCGCATAAATGTTATCAGGTGGTTCCTGGCAGCTTTAGTCTCTTTTAAACAGAAGGAATGGCCGTGGGCCGCCAGCTCACTTCGCATTAGCAGCTGTGGCAGGCTGTAAAGCGGAGTGTGAGCGCCTTTGGAGGACGCACAGCTCCGCCATTCAGTTCCCAATCAGGCGTGGGCCTGGCTCAGGCCCCAGGAACCCCGGCACCGCCCTGTCAGGCAGCCTGGCTCAGCCCCGCGTCACAAGGCTTGGTTTCTTCACTGGTTGTCCGGTCTCAGGCTTGGTGACTCCCTTAAATTACTGGACCTCCTGTAATTTTGAATCCCATCCTGGTATCTCTAGGCAGATGTTCTGCAAGCTATGGAGGTCCAGAGGAAGAAGAAGTGTTCGTGTCACTTGCTTTAGCAGAAAGACTTCCTCCTGGCCAGGACCATCCTGAGGTAGCCACTGGCTGCTTCCTCAGATTCACTCCCCAGCCCGTGACACACACACACACACACACACACAGATCTGCTTTGTTGGTGCCCTTTCCTCGGCATGGGATGCCCTTTGACCATCTAACACCGCGCCTGCCTCACTTTCCACCTTCATCCCCCCTCTAAAAGTCTCACTGTGAAAGGCCGAGACAGGAGGATGGCAAGCTCAAGCCCAGCCAGGGCAACGGAGCGAATCAGGGAGACTCTGTCTCGAAAGAAGAAATAAAAAGGGTTGAGAGTAGTGCTTGATGAGGAAGCCCTGGGCTCTACCTCAAGACTGCAAAAGGAAAGATAAAGCAAGAAGCTTCAGATGAGATGCTAGCTTCTACCAGCCCACTCTCCCCCCACCCCATTTCTCTGTCTCTGTCTCTCTCCTTCTCTCTCTCTCTCTCTCTCTGTCTCTGTCTCTCTCTCTTCTTAGTCTTCCTCCTTTTGGAGGCTGGGATACTGTCATTTTCCTTTCTTCATCTGTCTCCTAGAGGACTGTGTTCTCTAGGAAAACCATACCCTCCCTCTTCCTTTCTGTTCATCTCCTTTACCCAATCTTGCTTATCTATGAGATGCTCTGAGTAGAACACTGAATTTCAAAAGATAGTTCTGTTTTATCTTTTACTGATAACTAACAGATTATATGCTGGATGATTGCTAATAATGATGAGTGACTCATTGGAACTAAAACTTTATAAAGAGCTTTATTTTCTTTACTTTATTTATTTAATTATCCAACATTTTATCACGAAAATTTTCAAAATACTTGAAAAGACGAAATGTTTCCTCAAGATCACAATTCTCCCTACTTTAAATGGACCCAAGTGTTACCCCAAATCCCCAGCAATTGGATGGGAACAGTACGTTTTAAACCTCTAAATGCCTGAGTCAAAGGACTAGATTATTGGATGATCAGATTAATGTTTGAATCATCTCAACCATGCAGTTACACCAGCAGTTAGTCAGAAACCCCTGCTTGGTAGAACTTCACTGTTTAAATAGGCGTTGTCTTCCATCTCATTATGAGTCCCACAACAATTTTATACATGTGAAAGAGGGTGTACTTTAGCCATTTTACAGATGAAGACAGAGGTCAGGAAAGCTGGCTTGCCTATCCCTTTAGTGAGGGGCAGACCCAGCTCTGGCCACTAGCTGTCCTCACACTCCCTCTCACCATGACAGACTGCAAGGAATTAGCTATCCATTCTGCCAGGATCCACTGGGTCCTGCACTAGGTTGCAGTCATCTGTCACTTCCACACTATACGTGGTTTTTTGACATTGCTGATGATGCACAGCTCTAGCTCAAAACGAGGGTGAAGTGGAGACAAATGAACCTTGAAAGAACAGCAGACAGACCAGCATAGGCCAGTGGTCGGTCCAGTGAGAGTAACTCCTGTTTTCGTGAGGCACGCAGTGAAGGGAAAGCAATTTTAAATAGAAGCCCACTTTTCTCCTCCTGTAAAGGAGAGAAGTTGTCACTGCATAGTGAAATAAATGCCTGCCTATTTTATTTATTCTTTAGTGTAGCTAAATCTATCAGTTTCCATGGTGCCTTGTGTTCACCATGGAAACTCTGACAAGCTCATTATGCTTTAGGGGGGAAAAAGAGACACCAAAAAATTGAGATGGGATAAACGTGTTCCTTTTAAAACTGTATTCTTCTGAGTGGGAGGCTTTGGTGGGTAGCAAATCATAATGATCTCAATTTTCCAATTCTTAAGTGAGAACACAGGTGTGCCCATCCATCAAAAATACTTTCGGCTTCCCAGAATTGCTTTATCTGTGCAGCAGTCAACATGGCTGTATCTCACTTGTATATTTACTGCACCAGAAAGAGAGTCCAATCTCATCTCATCCTCCTGTGTACAAATACAGTCTTAGCTCCAGATGTATGTAGTCCTCATCTGTTTGTTCATTCAAGTATGTATTTATTGCACATCTGTGAGTGTAACTGTGTATGAAACAAATGTCCTGCCCATGTAGGACTCACACCAGTCTTCCTCTCTGCCATGTCTGGGGAAGAAATCCGTAGCTTTCATAGTGCTGCTGTGATTATTTCCCTAGCATGGTTGGAGAAGGACAGGTGATAAATACTACATACAGATTTCAAGTGATATGAATATTAGAGCAGGCACCTAAGACTGATACTGGACAGCTATCCTGAAGTATAACATTTCTTCAGCATATCTTACTTTTCAAAAATCTTTTATTGTTAAGTAAGTACTTTGTGACTTCTATAAAATTGATGTGCTTATTTTTTTAAGATTTGAGCATTTAAAGAATCTCTTTATATCTTGCCATCCAGATCTATCATCTCCATTAACAACCTTGTGTTTTTCTTTTAAAAGCCCAAATACACAAAAGGCAAAAGATAATAAGCAGTTTGTAGAAGGGAAAAGCAAGCTAGAGAAAAACCACCGCTGCTGTGTAGGGCAGGAGTTACAACCATAGAAATGCATACCTGTTACTCAAATTCCAAAGAAGAAAAGGAAAATTTAGAATGAGAGAACTGAATTGCAGCCTGAATTAGGTCTTAGGCTTCCTCGTGGCAGATTTTTTCCCCCAGGTGGAAGGCGATAAGTATCACGCAAGGGGCTGTATCCACCTTGTGATCATTCCACGGATACCTAGAATCCAGTGGCACCTTGGAAGAACATATACCACTGTTGCACCACGCTCGAGTAACTTTGTCTACCTTTGTCTACCTTTCTGATCTAACAGTTATAAAAAGTCACTCTACCATTCTGCACCTCGGTTTCCGCATCTACAGGATGAGAGCTCGTGTGCTGTCACCCCCAACTTCTTACCTCCCAGGCATTCATTTTCTCATCTCCCCACCTAATACTTTTAAGTCTTAAGAACATTTTATCTATCAAGGTAACTAACACAAGCCAGAACATGACAATTGCATTAAATGATTCCCTGTTTTTATCAATTAAAGACCAAAATAAGCTCCAGTCAGAGCTGGTAACATGAACTCTGTAGTATTATCCTGGTAAGTTCATGCAAGTCAAACCAAAAGCAGATCTAGAATTCTACTTAGCCCACACTATCTTAAGTTGGGCAAATTGCGGTAAAGCTTTGCAAAATGTTAGAAATTGCTTAACACAATCTGAACTTGTTGTGTAATCCTCCGTAGCATCCTGGGACTTTGAATTGAAAAGTACTGACATAGGGTAGCCAAGCCACCAACATGATTTCACACTTTTGAGAACTAGTTGTTCTTAGACTTTTCCTCCCTAACCTACAAGAAACTCTGCAATTCTTATTTGCCACGTTGACAACTGGAAACTCAAGGGTGATACGAATCCTATTAGCCGCTAAGTTTTGAGACTATAGATAAAGGATGATTTTATTAGAGGACATCATTGTGGCTCAGCTGACTTGGGCTGACAGGGATCCGAGAGCTGGAGGACACTGGTTCCTGCTGACAGCACGTGACAGTGGCTATGCTGAGTTACTGCCCGTACAAGCTTAGAACTTGGGTTGCCACAAACTGGACCGTGTTTGGGCTCTACACAGTCAGAAGCTACACACAACTATCATAATAGGAGACACACACATCCAGTGACTCTGTAGATACTGAAGACCAACCAAAATTCAAGGTAAATGACAAAATCCTGATGTTTTTAAAAAAGAAAAAGTTCTTAGGCATTTTCTGAGTATTTTTTGAATATGTAAAATTAGGTTTATTTAGAAATCATAAACGAATGTCACTACTTCCCCTGTTTTTATTTCTTTTTTTTTTTTTCGGTACCAGGAATTGAACTCACGACCTCGCACTTGCAAGACAGGCACTTATGCCGCTGAGCTAAATCCCCAGTCCCCTGTTTTTATTTCTAATGAAGAAATTATTATTTATGGAAAACTCTTCCATAGGAAATGCAAATGCCACTTGTTACATTTGTGACTAAAATCAATCCTTAAAGGCAGGGCAAAAACATTCCTGAGACGCAGTTTTAGTTGTTGATATTGAATGTTGGTGTGTGTTTTCAAAATTCTTTGTGGAATGACAGATAATAGGAATTCAATAAATACCTGATGATTTAATGTTATCTACACTAAAAACTCCAATTCACAATCACTCATTTTTCTTCTGGAGCATTCAGGTTATAATAGTGTACATCTACTATCATATGTTATAACATCAAAAGCATATAAGTAGAGTTTGGAATATTTATAAGTAAAAATAATAAATTGACAGCTGATCATAGTGTTATAAGCCTTTAATCCCAGCTATTTAGGAAGCTGAAGCAGGAGGATCTCTAGTTGGAGGCCAATCTGGACAAAACAGTGAGATCCTGTCTCAAAATCAACACAAACAAACAAACTAACTAACTAACTAACGAACACTGTGTGAGTTGAAAATGGCAAAAAACCAACCCAAACTCCTTAGGTGAAGAGGGAATGGAAATATATATCTCTCACATAACAAAGGGAGGGGACAGGGATGCATCTAGCAACCTGAATGAGGAGCTGAGAGGGAGGAGGGCTGGTCCCTTAGGAACTCCGGGATACAGTGTCAGGAAGAAGGAGAAAGGGGGCTGGGCAGCAAAACTCCCAGATGTTTACTAGAGTATGATGGATAGAGACCTCTTTGCCCAAAGTTACTGACTTTAACTGCAGCCATGGGCACAGATATAATTAGAAACGGGACCAGCATACTGAGAAAGTACAATATGACACACAATGTATACAACACGATAATATGGTAATGTACATTCTTCTTTCTCTCAATAAACCTTATGTGGTGCCTACTAAGTATAAGGTAGTATGCTATGTGTTCTGTGGGATATAAAAATGAGTGTGATGTATATCCTGCCTTTATGCTAAGAATCACAAGAGAAAGGGCTAAAAATAAAGTGTGTAGTAGAATGACTCTTTTGGGTTTTATTTACAGATTCCTTCCACTTTAGGTCTCAGACATAAGAATTTGGGTCAGAGATTTGGCCACATTAACATTAACAGAAGATATTAACATTTGAGATTATAAGGAGTTTTCTTCTTGGCTAATTATAGGCATTTCCAGATATGTAACATGTCGATGGATTATTTCAGTGGAAAAATCTTTTAACGGCCCAGAACATACAACATTATAATGTCGATTTGTCAATATGAATTTTTAGCATTAATTTTTATAATCCTCACCTACCTCTCATGCCATTCTATAAAATTCCATTGTTAAATCAGTACATTTGATTTGCTCAATCAATTGTACCAAGATGCCTGCTTTGAACAATGCAATGATACAATGTGATCACAGATGCAATAAAAACATCATAATATAAACTTTCTTCTCTAACCAATTAAATATGATGGGTTTTTTGCATTACTATCACTGTTGTTTAAAGTACCAGGAGCGTTACACTCCCTGATTTTACCCAATCACTCGCATTCCCAAGTGTTCAGGTTGCAAAAATTATTGAGTGCCTCTGTTTTCCAGGAATTCTGCCAGGATTCTTATCCCTTGAAAATTTACAAGATAACGTTGAAAATAGGCAGGCACGCAGGTAACTATAAGAAGCCGTATGCAGAATTTTCTCTTCCTCCCATCCCAACCCTGACAAACCCTCATCTACCCACCACCACAGTATGTGGGGACCACATCTGCCCCCCTTAGCATTTTAGCTGCAGTGTGTCTCATGCTGTAGACACTCAATAGATGCTTGTTAGATGCACTGACTACAGCGGTAACAGTGTACATGAAGCACGAATATTTAGGACACTGCTTATTGCTTCCTGTCTCAGCAGAGTAGCTGGGTAGGGATGTGGGGCTGAGGCAGTGTGTTTGCTCTCCCAGGAACTTTGAACACTGTCTGGAGGTCACAACTTGAGATTATGACTGATCCTAATGGAGCGGTGGCAGGAATGCTGCTAAACAACCTGTTATTACAGGAAGCTACCTTAGGTGGAGATTGACAGGCAGTCAAAAAGGGACCAGGCCCAGGACAGAGCCAGAACAGAGATGAGGCGAACCAGGCCTGTGGTTGAGGGCTGAGTGGACAGAAACCAAGTAGCAAGATGGAGACAGGACGGCTAGGCCTGCAGCCTTTCCAGGGAGAAGCAAGAGCTTAGAGCTAAGAAGCTTCCACAGTGTAACGAACACGGAGAAGCATCATAACAAACAAGTAGCTAGATGACCGGAACTCTATGGCACCCACTCCTCACCTTCCAGACACGCCTATGTTCCTGTCCATGCTGTGCGCCCTAGCTACACACCTTACGTTTCTGTGAGGCCAGTATTACCTACGTGACTGGACTTGTAAGCCCGTAGGTCCTTTACAGTTTGGCCCAAGGTAACCTGTGAGGTGAGTTTACTGCATAAAAACCCCTAGACAGAGAGCCTCTGTGACAGCCCACTTTTAGAACCCTTCCTGCCTCCCAGGAGCTTCCTTCTAACAAACCTTTGCTACTCTAAATGGCCTTTAACCTCTAATCCCATTCTGAGTAGTCCTTACGCATCAGCTCAGAGCTGGCAGGCTGGAGTTACTTCCCTGAGCGCTGTCATGCACAGGTCCGCCGGTCCCCAATGTCAGTAGTACTGAGGTTGGGAGAGCTTTGGCTGGGGGGACTGACCCCCAGCTACAGGGCCTCAAAGGCCCAGGAGCTCTGAACTAAGCATATTCTAAAGTCTTAGAGACTAGCAGAGTTGGAAAGGGCCTTAAATAAATAAAATCAGTAAAATCAGTTTTATGTGATTCTTGGAAGATAATCTGCTATCAATTTTCCAAGACAAAGAACTCAGATCTTTGCATAACAGCCATTTCCTCTGTTAGTTTTAACGTTTGCTTTATGTTATTACCTTGAACCAAAATGGTATTTCATAATGTTACACAATTTGTCCTTCTTTGACCTTCTGGCTCAAGGAAAAAGAAACCAGGTCTTTCTCCCACACGTTGGCCCCCTAGGATTTGAAAATGTTGATGATTGCCTTAAATCTGTATTTCCCTCCTGTTTTTTCACCAGTTATCATCCCAGTAACTTACACGGCAATGAGGATTTTGGCACAGGTATGTTAGACAATATTAGATGTGAGTGACTTAGGGAAAGGAGATGACTTAAATGTCTCGCAGAGGTTATGTTGAACAGTACTGAGTTATACATAACCGTGTAGGGATAACATTTCCATCTGAATTATTTAATACTTTCTACATCGAGAGACTGAGTTTACTATTAATGGTCCTTAACATCTCCACAGCCTGGTTAATTTCCCTCTGCAGGAGAGGAAACTTACCTTTTTAACAGAGAATTACCCTCTTTGTAATCTTGTGGATTTCTGGCCTGAGCCAGAGAGTTCCCTTTTCCAAGGAGAGATTCTTACACATTACCTTGTTAACTTCCCTCTTTCAACACAGAGACTTCCTCTTTTCAAGGGAGCCTGTAACATATCTGTAACCTTGTTAATTTCCCCTTTTCAGCAGAGAGACAAACCTCCTGCAAGCAGCGTTCTCTAGCTAGAATTCCATGGTATTCATTTGTTTATAATGTGTTTATATTTATGGTTTCCTATTTGTGCCAAGGAATGATGACTTTCTTTTACAGGTTCGGAATGGCTGGTTTCTCATAGTTTTCTATACAGTTCTCTAGTTAAACACTGAGTTAGTTTCAAAAATGAAGATTTAAATAAAAATACATTACAACACAGATTTATATATGGGGTGAAATGAACCTAGATGCCATACGTGAGATCTAAGGCTGGAGAACTAATGACAAGTCATAGTCACTGAATCAAACAATAAATGACCAAATCCTGATTCCACAGTTTATTTCCTAGGTGTTCTTAGGTGCTTTTAGCATCACTTTGCTCATTTTAAAATGGGAGTGGTCTATCACCATTTTGTGATAGATCATAGTAAAACTACGTGTGTGGAATGTCTAGCAATAGCAGGTGTCTGGTAAATGCTAAGTCACTTCCCCCCACTCTTCCTCATCTCTGTTTACTCCGTCTCCAGTCATCAGTGCAGTGTTTATGTCTCTTAGTTTCTGCTGTAGTGATGGAGTGGAGTGAAATGAGTGTTTTGCTTTGTTTTGAATTGTGCACTGGGTCTTGAACCCTGGGCCTTTGCACTGATCTGTATCCCAGTCCCATCCAGCCCCAGGCAGAGTCTCCTGAAACTGCTAAATTGCCCAAACTGGGATTCAGTTTGCAATTCCTCTGCCTCAGCTCTTGGGGTGCTAGGATTACAAGTGCCACATCCAGCTATGAAATGAACCTTGAAATTACACCAACCTAAAATCACATCTCAACTTTACCTAACAACTCCTTAACCCCTCTGAGGTTTGGTAGTCCCAACTTTTTTTCAAAGACGCTTTTCAGGAGTACTTTAAGGTTTGAATGACATAAATGTGCAACCACCTAAGCTGTAACCTGGCACTGAGTAAGTCCTGATATATATTGTCTCCACTGTGTCTCACAGTCGGGTCACCATCTCATGCAAAGGAAGACACATGAAATTGTTGCAGTATTGTTTTTAAAAGTGCAGCCCAGACTGAGTACATGGAAATCTACCTTTGTTGATCTGAATAAGATGATTCCAATATTGTAGCCTATGGTTACACCTGCCCCACTGGCAGCCTTACCAAGGTATTTGAGGCTACTGTTTGCTCACACTAACTTCTTACTTTCTCTTCTCCTCTTCTCCTCTCCTCTCCTCTCCTCTCC
>PVJX010031902.1:0-20842 GCA_004027295.1 Dolichotis patagonum | reverse complement strand
TTCTGGGAGACTTCCTGGGTGTGAAGGGCGGGGCTATGGGCCCAAACAGACCCAGCCCAGATGCCGATCTCCACGCAGTTCCTTGCGGATGAAGGGCGGCCTACCAGCCCCAAAGAGTCCCGCCGAGATGCAGGTCTGCGCAGACTTTCGATCCAAACAGCCCAGGCCACTCTACGGGTCGGAGAGTTTCTGGTTATTTGGTTTTCTATAGCAGAATTTCATAGACTTGATGGTTTAAAACAACAGAAATTTATTTCTCACAGGTCTGGAGGCTAGGAACTTCAAGATCAGGGCATTGGCAGACTAAGTGTTTGGTGAGATTACATTGTCTGGTTTATAAAGTGGGTCTTCACGTGGTGAAAGACAATGAATGAACTCGCTTCACCTAACTCCTCCCAAAGGTCCCACCTAATAATACCATTCCATTAAGGATTAGGATTTCAATAGGTTAATTTTAAGTATCGAAAACATTCAGTTTTTAGCAATGAATAACAAATTTCCCCACAAAATAATACTTTGACCTTCAATGCTAATTAGAAAATATAGTTTTAGGGCTGGGCGATACTGCTCAGTGGTAGAACACATTCCCAGCATTCATGAGACCCTGGATTTGATCACCAGTATAAAGAGGGAGAAGAAGCAAGAGGAGGAGGAATTATAGGAGGAGGAAGATGAACAAGTAAAAGAGAAAGCAAAGGAGGAAGAGGAGAAAATATTGCTTCAGATATATCTGTTCTGTTCACATTGTTGAATTAGTCACACCACATTCCTCTAGCAAGATCAGTTGAATTAACTCAAAAGTTACCCAAGTGGTCCTTTCAATTTTCATTTTTTTAGTTTCATTTTTTTTACCTCATAACTCAGGCTTAGATTAACATAGTCCCCAGAGATAAAAACTTTTTGAAAACAGACTGACCTTCAAGCATAAAGATTCACGGTGACAATGTACATAGTGAATATACAAGAATAAATTCAGTTTAGGAGGAGTTCCTTCATTTTTTCTCAAGAACATAAGAACCTCTGAATCTCTGCAAATTTTTAAAATCTAATCTCTTTCTATAAAAGTAAAACGTTTGAAGTCATGTGTTGGACAATAAATGTATTTTATCATTCTTTAACCAAATATTTGTTTCTTTGGATGTATTATTTTGTGTTAACTTTAGAGTAATGAAGAATGAATAATCTGTAATTAGACTATAAACAATTCATTATATATGATTTTATTCAACATTATGTATGCAATGAAACAGAAAATTTACTATGAAACATATATTTTTAATATTTGGTTATACTTATTTAGAAGAAATCCAATGATCCTGCCATATTTTTTAGTCTTCAACTCCTGGGCTCAAGCAATCAGCCTGTGGTACAACTGGGATTACACATGTGTAACCCTGTATTCAGCACAATATGATTGTTTAGAGCTGAATAACTAGTTCTTTTCTGAGCATGTATTTCTTACTCATTGTGTATCGTTTATAAGTCATCCACCACTAAGTACTGAACTTCAAACCAGTATTTGCCAGACATCTTCCTTCCCAAGTACCAGACTCATATCCAACTGTCTTTTATACAATTCCATGTGGATATACACAATCAAAAATGTTACAGATGACTGTGTAGATTGAGCAACTATACAAGTTCTGGCGTGAAGAGGGTCTATGTATATAGACTATGAAGTGAAGAGTGCCTCCTGGAATTGTATAACACAACTACAAAGTCTACAGCGCTAACACCCACACTTTAACTTAAGATCTTCAAACAAAAGGAGCTTACCTTGCATGGTTCCACTTCCATGTAACTGTGAGCACTGCCTGTTCTGTGTCACCCAGCTGTGACATTTGGAAATCTTTTTGACAGTTCAGTTTGTACACTATGTTCAATTAGTAGCTGAGCCAAGTAGATTCTAACTTTTAAAATTTCTGTCAGTTCCTTTTGTCTTATTTTCTCATGGAGGGGCAGGTGGAATCTGACTTTGCATCGTTTAGAATTATAAAACTGCACATTTGAAAGAAATAATGAACTTTATAGATCCAAGCCAAATTACTCATTTTATAAAGGAGGTAGCTGAAGTCAATAAAAGTTAAATGACTTGCTAGAGGTTGCACATATAATAGGTTTAGTGATAGAAATGTGATTAGAAGAGAAATCTCCTGGTTCTCCTGACTCTTAATCGTTTCACTATATGATTACTCCTTTGTTCATGTGGCCTCATCCACATCTTCTCTATTCCTACCTCATTTCATTCTAGCCTTTTGACCATATTAACTTGTGTAAAACATTACTTTCCTCATGAATGTTTTATGGTTTCACAAAGTGTTGTAAAGCAAATGCAAATCCCTTAACCAATGACTCAATATAGACACAGCGTATCTTTCTAATTCAGTTTAAAAACAAAAAATATATCAACATAACTTTCCACATTTAAAGGAGAAAAATTATGTTTATTTGAAGCATTTCAGAAAAATTTCAGCATTTGGATATTTGCGTGTAATAATAAAGAAAATCAGTTGGTTGCAGTCAGGATAAATGGAAGTATTTATAGCAAGGATGATCCACAAATTCATGAATTTTTTCCAGTAATGTTTAAAATTTTCACAGAATATATATTAATTTTTGATGAAAAAGTTAAAAAATATCTGTTATTGATAAATATCACTTTTCAGTTTGATGAAATACTTATATTTTGATTGTATATTAAATATTTTACTAAGGACATGTTTTTCTCCCCATGTTAAAGAAAGATTTTTCTTATTTTGCAGTTTTTTAAAAATGGCAAATATTTAAGTTCTTTTTCATAGAAAAAGTTTTTTAATATTTAGAAAAATAATCTATTAAATATTCTTCATTCAGTATGAACTGTTAGCTTTTCTTCATGAAGAATTTCCTTGTACAATTATTTGTTTTTGAGTAACATTGACTATTAAAAATACCTTTATTCTTACTAAAAGAAGACATGAGCCCATCCACACACTGTAAACTACATAAACCTCTTTTCTGTATAAGTACCCAGCTTCAAGTAATTTATTATAGCAACATAAAATGAACAAATATAAATGTCTTTTAAAAGCTGAATTCTGCCCAGTGTGAGAAAATGTAACTGAAAAGGTGATTTAATGCCATTTCTCTGATAAATGTGAAGGCAGTCAGATCTTCTTCAGTGATGGGAAGCTTTAGATAAATAGCACTGAGCAGTACCCATTAGGTTTGCATTTTAATAAAATTCTGCCTTTGAAGTCAACCTGACCAAGATTTGAGTGTCAGTTCTCTATTGTTTTTTGGATATTATATTAAAATATAACCTTTTAAGGTTCTTTTACTTTGTGAGTAAATTGGAGATAATAATAGTATTTATTTAAGTGTGGCAATAAAAAGAATACATGTAAAATGCATAGAATATTTCCTGAAAAATAAGTGCACAATAAGTAGATATTAACCATTCTAGCTTCCTTAGAGGGAAGGAAGGAAGGAAGGAAGGAAGGAAGGAAGGAAGGAAGGAAGGGGAAACTTTTCAGCACTCTATAAATATAAAGTTCCTTAACTGGTTTTTGTTGTTGTTTATTTATTTGTTTTGGTGCTGTGAATAGATCCCAGGGTATCACACATGCTAAACAAGAGCTCCACTACTGAGGCATACTTCCAGTACCTTAATGATTTCTATGTTATATATTCTGAAAAAAAGTGAAGTGTTATAACTAATGAAGAAAGTTTAAACTCATTTTCTGTAAGATCAGAAACAAGGTCATAATTCCCATCTACTATTGCCGCCTTTTAACATACTACTGTCAGTTCTTGCCAATACTATAAAGAAAAAAATGAATTGATTAAAAACATAAGAATTAGAAAGAGAAAACTATAATTACTTGTAAAAATAGAAACCTGCCTAAAAGACAACAGCAACATATCTAACAGACAAAGTACAGTATTAGAATTAACAAAAAGATTAGCATGGCTTCCAGATAAATTATCTACTCATAAAAATAATTTTAATTAATTTATACAAATAATAGCCTATGAGAAAAGGCAAATCAACTGTGATACTAGTCACAATAGTGAAAACTTACAAATAATACAAAGATGAAAGTAGTGAATGCCTTTATAGATAAAAATTTCAATAAAAGACATAGAAGAATAAATATTATTCAAAAAACAGAAAAACAGTCCATACTCTTGGATAGCACAATCTATTATAAAGATCCCAAGTTTCCCCAGTTTTATCTGTTTAATGCAATACCAATAGAAATTTTAGTTGGATTTCTAAAGAAACTTTACAAATTTATGTAAAATTTATTTTGACAAACAAATGTCTATGAATAACTAAGTCAAATTTGATAAGGAAGCAATGACATTGCCTGACGAAAAACAGACCAGTGAAAACAGAATCACAAAACACAATGAAAGAAAAAGAGATAATTTAGAACCTGATATTGGAAAAACAGCAGCTTTTTATATGAAGAAAATTCTAATTTGGGCCCTCTTTCATTCCACATACAGTCTACTTGGATTGAAGATATAAATATAAATAGTAAAACTACAATGCTAATAAAAAGAAATATAGAATATATTTGTAACTCCAAATTGGAAAGACTTCCCTCCAAATTTAAGAATCCCAAACCATAAAGGAAAACACTGATTAGTTTGGTAATATCATAAATAAGCTGTTCTGTTCAACTACAGACAACGTGATTTTAACTTAAAAAATCATGAAATAAGAATTATGGTAGGAGACAAGATTCTTGAAAACTTCAAACACAAAGAATTTTTATCTAAACTACACAAGGGCATTCTCTAAATCAGAAAAACAAAGGCAGCAAATCCAATAAATATGGATAAAGAGCATGAACAGACAATTTATAGAATGAACTAAAAACAGCTAACCAAAATAAAAGGTTTTAAAAACTGATAATCAGATATATACAAATTAAAAGAGCACAGATATCATTTTATTGACATAATGTTAGAAAGCTATCAAATACAGGATGGAGGCATGTAGTTAGCAAGAGAACAAAGCATATGTTGGAAGAAAAGTAGATTGTCTTACAGCCATTACAGAGAACAACTGACAACTGCTTAGGCAAATTATAGGTATAGCCCAGTGGTTTCACTTGGAAGAATACAAATCAAAGACTCTCATGAATATAAACAAGACATAGGTGAAAAAAATCACTTTGGAATAGCTCATGGCAGCAGGAAGATGAAGACAGCCAGAAGGAGCCTCATTTAAAAAGTAGATGGTGGATACAAACTATAGTGGTGTTATCACGCAGCAGTTAGAAGCAGTTCATTAGACTTTCTCACTATGCCTTGAATAGAGCTCAGAAGCATATCAATGAGTGGAAAAGTGGAGCACAAGAGGTGATACAAAGTTTAACAAAATATCATTCCTAAATTGAGACATGTGCATAAAAATGTTACATATTTGATAACACAAATAAAAAACACATTAAACACATATCAACTATTATATGAAATTTAAATTATTAATTATGAAGTAAAAAGAAAAGGAAAAGATATATATGCATAAGATAGTTATACAACTAGTTTCTCTTTGTTCACTGAAAAGAAAGATTTGTACTAATACTGTTTGGACATTATTTCATGCCTGTATCTTATACTCTCAGTAACTATTATGAAGATAACAAAGTGCAACATATTAATTATTGTTACTCACCTATTAGCCTGATTTGAAACTTTTGTTTTATTTATATTTTTTCTTCTTGTCTTTAAAAAAGATAAAATGAAATTAGTTTCTAAACAAAACTGATAAAGAAGAAATAAAATATTATGATAAACTGATAATCATTTAAAAGTTAATCCTCTTCCTCTTACCAGGCTGAAAATAGAGCCATTCCTTTAAACATTCCTTCTTAATTTGTCTTTAAAAGTCAACCAAAACACTATAGCAATCATATATATTGACAAATCTTATGGCAGAGATGCCTAGTTATACCAACAATTCTTTCTCCTCTTCATTTCGAACATGTATTTAGCTGATCAGTCTTGTGATGGGGTAATAACCAGTAGAAGATTAGAAGTTTTAATTACCAATTTTAAGTCTCTCATGGTATACAATTAGCCATTTTCTCTTGTCCAACTGAGAACGTAGACCTTCAAAAAGAGACTTTGGAAGACACACATAAAGCAATCATAAAACTGGCATCATTCTGGCTCCTTGAATAAGCTCAAGAAATAGCAGCCACTCTTCCATAAACATAGAAATCTCATGGAATTATATGTAATAAAATTCTACTAATTTGAGTCTTTCATGTTTAATATTTCAGCCTATTAAATGCTAATTAGTATAAAATTTTGAGAGAATTTCTTCCCAAAATGAGAGAAAATACAAGATGGTTATTCACAAGAGATTTACTTAAATTCAATAGACAATAAGTAAAAGATAAAATAATTGGAAAACATATTCAGCTATCATTAATAAAAAGAAATCTGGATTGATGAATTATATTACCATAAACTAGACTGCAGAATAAGGAATGTTACTAGGAATAAAAAGGAGTTTTACAAAATAACAAATGAGCCAATTCCCCAAGAAAACATAATTAACTCTACACGATAATCCTATATAATCCTGCACATATCTCATAATACAGCTATAAAATAAATACAAATATTAATAAAACTAAAAAAAGAGCAATAGGAAATTCAGAAATGTAATTGGAGTAAGATTCCTCTCAATAATTTAAGTAGTAAACAGAAAACCAGCAAACAGAGTAAACAACTTCAAGAGCATCAATAGTCAACTGGATGTAATTTAAATTTATAGAACAAGCCACTCAACTACAGCAGAAAACATATTCTTTTAAGTGTACATAAAATATAACCACATGAACAAGTGCCAAGATAGGCCATGTTTTGAGCTGTTAAGCAAACTTTAGCAAATTTTAAAGAACCAAAATCATAAATAAGTATATTCTCTGAAAATATGAAATTAAATTAGCACTCAATATATCTGGAATATTAGAAATTAAGATATCTGGAATATATTAGATAAATAATACTTGGAAATTTTCCAAATATTGATAAATATGCATTTAACAAGAGTCTAGATACTTGTGTATGAGCCAGGTGTGGTGGTGTACACCTGTAACCACATCAATCTGAGGGGCTGGGGTAGGAGGATCCCAAGCTGGATCTCGGCCTGGGCAATTCAGTGACTTAGTGAGATCCTGTTCAAAATAAAAAATAAACAGCTGTGTGTACCACAAAAAAAATTTAAGAAAATTAAATCACAGGATGGTTAAAGAGGAGGGAGGGAAAGGACAGGGCATAAAAAAAGAGAATTAAGATGTATTATGTACATGTGCCAACTCCTCACAAGGAATGTAAACATGTACTACAAATATGCACTAATAATTCTTTTAAAAATTAATAATAAATAAAGGGCCAGAGGTGTAGCCCAGTGAAAAGATTCTCAGTTCAATTCCTACTATTTCAAAACAAACAAACTGTAGATAAACAAATAATACAACATTTAGGATAATACATGCCACTGAGGAAGGCCACAAAGGAACGGACAGGACACAAGATGATCTTCAATTATATTTGTAATGTTTTATCACTTCCTTCAAAATAAAAAATGAAACGAATTTTACAAAATGCTGAAAACTGGTTTGCTTCCTTACTCTGTGTGTATCATAGCAAATGAATAAACAGAAAATTATTTGTGTGAACATGTCCATGTTACGTTAAGAATCATCTCACCAAGCAGCAGAGGTTCATCCATCACTCTTTGGAAAGAATGCTCTGGGTCTTAGAACACAGACTACACAACATGAGCTCTAATCTGGTCTCATCTAACCAGTACCATGTATTAACTGTGTAGTCTTACAAAGGTATTTCATCTCCTCAAACTGCAGCTCCCTCCTTGGTTAACTGTGTTAACATCTATCTCGTAATGTGAGAATTAAATAATGATTTACTGATAGAAAGGATAATAACTTCAAAATAGTACATTTTTTGGAAATACTAAATTCATTTTATTAACTATGGGGTAAAGTCAAAAAATACCTTTTAGAAGTGATGATGCTTGATTTGAATCTCAAAGGACTTTTGAAGAATTAACAAGGAAATCAAGGTACATTTTAGACAAAAGGGACAGAACTGCATACAGCAGAAGCATGAACATATACAATTGAACTTGAGGAACATCCATCAACAAAATATTTGTAGTCTTCGTCTCTGATACGTAATTCACTTTCAACCTTGGGTGTATTCTTTACAAAGCACCGCATAAATCACAACATACTTTGGAGATGGTGATTTATGGTTTTGAGATGAGTGGAAAGAATGATGATCTGTGGGACACAGTAATTTATCTAGACTAGAGCAGATTATGTAGTCAAATGCTAAAAACAGGACTGGAGGGAATGTGGTGAACACATCTAAAGATAATCCCTTTTCCCTACTGTTTTTTTTTTGTCTTTGTTTTCCATAGTGTCTTCATTTTCCAGACATACTCTGCAAAACCAGTCTACTAAAAGAACATTACTCAAATTATAAACCTTTAGAAATTAAACTTTCACTGGGGCTCACCATCCAAGTATTAGGCTGAACCACAGCCTGACTGGCTGAATTATATTAGTAACCAGACTGGAAACAAACAGTCCTAGGTATTATGTTGTTTTAAGAAACAAAACAATTTTGAATGATTCTAATTGAATAAAGGTAGGCTTTTATGACAGTCAAAAGCAAAACTAAATAGAAAATGATTGATATGGTGCTGCAATTTAGCTACAACCTATGTACAACATTTTCTTCCTTACAAATAAAAAAGTAGTCCTGAATGAAGAAAGTAATGAAATAGCAAAAGGGCCTGAGAAATAAATCAAAATTCTATGAACACATTGTTGCAGCAACGTACTCAATCTATTTTACTATTCATGCTGTATTAGCAAACATGTATCAGATGGGTAAGACCAGTTAGTATGAGCCAATTCACTTTTCAGTACCTATATCCTCAAGGAGAAATGGAGAACTGAAACTCTATTTGCAATTACATAGTTGGTGCTGTGAATTGGAGCTAAGACAAAGTTTCCCTCTTTGTCCAAACCTCTGAAAATGGTAATTTTCCAAAGATGTCCAAAATCAAGTTGGGGCAAAAAGGAAAACAGTCACTCAAAAGCCAGTATAGACAAGGGCTTAGAAGAATGAATGTGCAGCTTGGTTTAGCAACTCAAGCACACCAGCCTCACAAATGAAACAGGATGCAATCTCATGGCATTGCTTACTGTTTCCCGAGTGCTGCCATTAATTGGTCCCCTAAGTTTATTTGCTCTACAACCTACAAAAATATTCATAGATCTATTCTTTAGAAAACATATGATGGGGGTAGTTTTCAATGAGTAAAAAGTTACACAAAAATACTTTTCCAAAAAGTTGAGAAGCAATTTTTACCAAAAGGAATTAAGGATTTTTAAATTTTTTAAAGATTTTTATTTCATTCAAACATAAAATGTACCTCTCCTTTGAAATACATAGGCAGTTTTACACTTTAGATTTAAAAAGACTAGAATGGAGTTCCCTTGATGCTTCATGGTCACACCGTGCCCAGGGGACCTAGTAGCCATCGTTTAGGGTCAGCATAACTCCACAGTGAGACTCTAATGGCCACTATCAATCTGGTGACACAGGCTCATATCCTGCAGGCATACCACAAAGATTTCCACTATCTACTGGATCCAAAGGGCCAGAACACTTACTTCAACAGAAGATGTACAGTGATGGGTGTCACATGGAAGTTACTAAAATCTCCATGTCACAATCAGTAAGATACACAGCAGAGCTGTCTGGGTCTACCACCGCCCCTCCAGCAGTCCTTAGGATGGGTCAGGCCCACCCCCATTGCCTCTGTTCCATAAAGCCCAGCACTTTCAGATGACACAGGATAGCCAATTTCCTCCTAAATCCTGGACCTCCCCAGCCCATTAGCAATGGCCTATCTTCATCTTGTCATCAACTTCTCAAAACGGAACAACCTGACACACGTTGATGGCAGGCATAGTGCACTCCAGTCTCTACCTCTGCTTACTGCATTCATGGAAATGATGGTCACCAGTGCTCCTTGACCAGAAAATGGGCACAATAGATCCAAGTGGTGGTCTCAAGGATGGATGGTGTGAGCATGTATTGAGGGTCTTAGTAGAGGACAACTCTGCCAATTTCTCTAGAGAGATTATGTAAGAACAACAGGCCCCCTGAAAGAAAAGCACCCATGTGGCTGGTGGTCCTGCTCCAAATTGTGAATTTTTCATTCCTGTTATTAATCTAAAGGCAAGCCATCTTAGTAGTTACTAAAATTCCCCAAGCCTCTAGATAATACCCATGAGAATACTTATATATCGAGCATCCCAAATGCAAAACCCAAAATGGTCCAAAATCTGAAAGTTTTGAATCCTCACACAATGCCATAAGTAGAAAATTACACACCAGACGTCTTGGAAAAGGTCACCGTTAAAATAAAGGCACACTAAAAATGTTGAATAACATTACCTTTGGGTTATGTATATAAAGGGAATAGAATAGAAGAATAGAATAGAATAGAATAGAATAGAATAGAATAGAATAGAATAGAATAGAATAGAATACGAGATAAGATCAACGAAGTCAGTGCCTCCCAAGAACAAGCCATGCTGGGACTGGATGGAACTGACCAAGAAGCCAACTAGCCAACCTTTGTGGTAAGCTGCACAAGCCATGCAAGTTCCAGGAAGAGAAAGTCTGATAGCAATTCCCGTGAGCCAGTCCACCGGTGTATGGGCTGAGAATCAACCCCTCCCCTCCTGTAAGCAACCGGCTGGTTCTGAGGACAGGCTAAGTTGATAACAACTAAAGTACAAAAAGCAAGTAAATGCTTGTATTGTTTGGTTGATTTTGCAGACCTGGAGGCAGCAGTTTAGGCATCTATTGGGAGGATGATAGTATGCAATATAGCAAATATGAGGCATTTCCTTCTATCTTGCCTTTGAAACCCAGTATTGTTCTCACTCTTTTGCTCTCTTCTGATTAACTGTTTTGCTTTATTCAATATTCTGTTCTGATTGGTTTCATTGTTTTGTTTTTGGTTTGATTTTGCTATTCCTGATGGAATGGACAACTATTAGGAAGATAATAAGATATACTATGATAGCTATTGTTGTTTTCCTAGTATCCTGCTTTGAAGTTCTATACCAATTTTTCTGTTTTGTTTTGATTGGCTTTGTTATGTTTCGTTTTGTTGGATATTATTATCATTAAAATAAAAAAGAAAGAAATCTTGTGTTTAGATTTTATCACATCCCCTAAATATCTCGTTATGTAATATAAACATTCCAAAGTTAAAAAAACACAAAACAAGAAAACAGCCTAATTCCAGATATTTGTAGTACCAAACATTGCAGAAAAGTAAGATCTACAAAACCTGCATAATGTTATAATAATACACACTTCATTGCCCATAAATATAATGACTCCCCAAGCACTTTGCAATATATTCATTAATTTGTGTACCTGGTTCTTAAGTGGCCAGACAAAACAAAAACAAAAACAAATAATCACCTTTCACATTCTCACACTGTCAGTTAGCATAGAAGGAAGGTCCAAAAATGTCTTTTTTTATTTCTCTGGAGTTTATAAGCACATGGAGAAATCCTTGAGGCTTAGATATTGGGAGTCAGAATGTGGGAAAGAATTTGAGGACAATTTTACATATTTTTGATTAAGCAAACCATACAAAGCAGAAGTACAAATACACCTGTCCAAAAATGTACAGAATTAGGAGTAGACACAGCCTGGTTTTACTTCATTACCTTAAAAAGCCAAATAAATATTAATAATTGAAAAACCAATAAATTAACAAAAGGCTGGTTTTATGGAAATCCTAAAATCTCAGTGTTTTTAGTTGAAAGATTTTTTCCCCGGAATACTAGATTTTGTGCATAAACTGTTATCCTGTGCTCTTCAGCATCTCAAATATATTTAAGACATAGGGGAAAAAAAAATTGTTTGGAGACCATGGTCACATACCCCCTTGTTATAAGTCTTTGTTTTCATACTGTGTACATTAAGACTGTAGTTGTTTCTAAGAGGTAATCATGGGCTTTCTGATGGCAGAAAGGCAATACAGACATGTGTGTTGTGCTCCAAAATATCATCTGCCACTACCTAGGAAATTATGCAAGCCTACAAAGAGCTGTAAACAGCTTGTAGATACACAGTAGAATCTTCTGGCATTCAAGAGCTAAAGCAAATATTCATATGCTGTTGAAGACCTCCAAGTACATTTTTAATGAAAGTTTTTCTTATAGTGTACGAACTTTAAAATTCAATCCATCTTTTGATCTGCTAATATCCATTCTACTTCACTAGGCTCTCTGATGTCTCTTCTCACTGGTATTCGTGTATCAAAGCAATTATTCAATAGCACAGTTCTGAAGCTGAGGAGGACAGCATATCATAATTCACTATATTTTGTAACTACTCCATTCTGCCAAAAATAAGAAAAAACGTATGGTCTCAAAACCAGAAGTCTGGAGCTTTAAAGACCATTACCCTTCTTATTGGATTATTTTGTATTTTTTTGTTTATTTTTAATATCTTTACATTAATAGTAAATATAGTCTCATTATAAAAAGATTTAAAATAACAAACATCAATTTTTTTTAAATAATCAAGTACACCCCCTTCCCTCTACGGTTTCTCCAAGAAAATGGTTAATAAATTGGCATGTATTTTTTCATACACCCTTCCTCCAGTGCTTATGATTCCCATGCCTTGCTGAAATCTCTTCTTACTTTAAGAGAAGAAATGGTACTAAAGTGTTCTGGAACTTTCTTTTCCTCACTTCATATAACTTGAAAATTTTTGACATCTACAATTTACAAGTATTTAATTTTTAAGCTTTCATAATGTTATACTGTATGAGTATGCTATAATTTATTTAACCAGCTTTCTATGATGAAAGTATAGTTTATTTTTTCAAATGTTCACTATTTTAACTGCAAAAGCAATGAAATGCCTGTGCATTTGGTATAAAAAATGTTGTTTGCCTAATTACAAGAGTAGCATATTTCACTGGAGAAGACTAGGAGAATCCAAAACAAGTATAAATAAAAAGACTAAAAATACTGGAATCCTACTGCTAAAATATACACACTGGTAATGCTTTGATTTATGGTTGTTCAGTCTTTTATTTGGCAAGAGAATAAAGGATTGGCTGATGTGTTTTACTTTTTCCCTATATTGGAATAGCATCACATGTAACAAATCTCATTAGTAGTCTAATGTGCATTTCCTCCTTAATAAAGGAATTCGATTCTGTCCAGTATAACAGTGCTTCCAGCTAAAAACAAATATTCTTAAAATGTTCATAAAGTCTAGGGTAACCATGTGACATGATTCTGGAAGGGTGAGAAAGTCTATTAAACTTTTTGGCAGAGCTTTGTTTTCTCAATATAGGCAGGGCCAGGCCCTCCATATCACATCCTTTTTGTTTCCTGTCTTGGACCATGCTTCTGAGAAGGTATATAAAGCAACTGTCTCATGACCGTGAGGTGGTAAGTTTGAGGACAGAAGCAGGCTAACAATGATAAAGTAGAAAGATAGGAGTTTATGACATTGAGGAGACACTTCAAAAGCTGTGGTTATTCTGCCTCAGTAGTTTCTAATACAAAGAAAATAAAATCCTATTAAACTCCTGTAGTCAGGGTTCTATCATATATAAATAAACATAAGTCCTGGTATTTTTATATGCAGGCTTTTTTTTACCCTACTTCATTCATTTGAAATTACATTGTAAGCACTTCCCTATAACAGCAACTATTTCTTACAAGGAGAATATACATATAATTTATTTATTTATTTGTTGGTACTGGAAATTGAACTCACAGGTGCTTCACTACTGAATTATAACCCCAGACCTTCTATATCTTCCTTTTTGTTTTGAGACAAGGTTTGCTAAGTTGCCTGTACTATCCTCAAATTTAGTATCCTCCTGCCTCAGCCTCGAGTTGCTAGGATTACAGGTGTGCACCACCATACCTTGAAAGAGCAAAATTTTTAATGGCTACATAGTATGTCTTCATATGAGTATACATTGATTTATTTAACAATTTAATTGTTGGGTTTCTAAGTTAGCTCTCATTTTTCATTTAAACATATAATGAGATCTTAGATGGAAAAATATTAATTTTGCGTCCATGGTTGTTTGCTAAAAATATATTTCTATGATTAGTATTATGAGGTCAAAAAGAAATAAAATTTGCAGTATTTTAGTAAATAACTGCTTTCTTGAATTATTTTTTCAAATTAACTTCTCAAATGACACCAATGTATTTGAATAGCATTTCCAAACATCTTCACCAGCACATTTAATTTTTTCTAGTTATTGATCATAGATGAATAATGGTATTTCATTATTGCTTTAATTTTTAGTCCTCAATTATTAGTGAAATTGAGTATCTAAACTCCCCCCTCAAACTAATCTCTGAGCACATTACAAAATATAAGCATTTTCACAGCTGAGCTTGGAGTGTAGGCATGTAGTTCCAGTTACAAGAGAGGTAGACGCAGGAGTACAGAAATTCAAGGCCAGTCTGGGAAACAACAAGGTCTCACCAAAAAAAAAAAAAGAGCATTTTTAAACACATTACAGTCACGTATTTATTTACCTTAAACTGTAATATTTATTTATTGTGGTACTGTGCAGCCTTTTGGGGGCTGTGGGGGACTAGCAAGGGGCGACGGAGAGAGGACTCCGGAGATCAGGCTGATGGCGCAGATCCGATTTTATTACGGAAGTGCAGAAGTACAAATAGACTGAAGAGGAAGAGCGGAAGTGAGCTCAGAGGAAGGGCAGGATTGAGCTTCAGGAAGGGTGGAAGTAGGCTTAGGGAAGGCGGGGATGCACTGTGGGGCAGGCTCCGAGGGGGGCGGCCCTGGCAGGGATGCTCTATTTGGTGTGCAGAGGAACATGGAGTCTGAGTGTGCTCAGACTCTCTGTTCTGCCAGGGCAGCCAGCCAGACCTCAGGACCTCGACCTCCCACAGTACTGGGATTCAGACCCAGGCCTTTGCACGCTCAAGGCAGCTGCTCTACCACAGTGCTACAACACCAGCCCTGTAATTACATATTTGAAATGAAGTGTCTGAGTCACGTGACTTCTATCATATAAAACAACACTAAAATTTAGATTTAATGAGCCCAATATCTCCTTGAACGTTTAAGAAGGGAAGAGATGATTATCCCACTGCCTAGGTGAGTGATGGTGAACTTTCTAGAGCTTTCAATGATACAAACTACCTCCTGCATCACAAGTCTCACAGGTTCACTACCATTGTCCTAGGTGATTATAGGCTTTGTTTTGGTATCCTTTAACCTTTAGATACACTTTTATCTCCCTTGTTGCTGGGATATTCTCCTACATATTAGTAATAATTGTACAATAATAACTAATATAGGTTATCTTCTATGGGCAAAGCACCATTCGAAGTGCTTCACACATATTAATTCACTCAAGCTTCCTAACATCCTTAGTACTATCATTATCCTCATTTTACAGTTCAGGAAACTTAGCCATAGACAAAAAAATTGACTAGGACAGGGTTTCACAGTTTGCAAGGGGCAGTACTGGGTCATGAACTCAGCCAGTCGTATTCTACATCCCTGCTGACAACTGGTATAAGATGCTGCCTTATCAGTCAGTGCTACAATTTTATTAGCACTGTTGAACAGCTGGTAAGTCTTTCAAAATGGATTTGAATCCAATCAGAATTCTTCCCTTAATGTAATGCACACAGGCAGCTTTTGATAATTTTATTTCACTCACTAATGTGTTGTATAAACTTGTTGTATGAACTCTTTAGTCTTCCTGACTTTCAATTTTTGAGCCACATTTCTTCCTACTAGATATTTGGCCATTTCAATGATCTTATGTTTGAAAGACATATTTAGGGCTGGGGATGTAGCTCAGCTGTATAAGTGTGTGCTTGGCAAGCATGACATCATGAGTTCGATTTCCAGTACCAAAAAAAAAAGACATATTTACTTTGTTGTAGTTCAGTCAACTGTTCTATAATCGGTGTCAATGAGTCAATGATAATTAGAGAAGCTCAGACCAATCTGAAAGTGACTGATTATGTGGCTGCTCCCTCACTGGCCCTCATATTGCAAAGTGAACTCAGGAGACGCCTGCATGCTAGTCAAGTGTTGTAACACTGAGCTACATCCTCAGGTCCCAGGAGCTTCTTGTTAGCAAGGCTCTTAGTGGAACTGGAAACCTCAGCTACCTGTCTCAGGAGAGCTGGTCACTCCCTGGAACTGCACACCTCTGAAAAGGAAGCAATAGAAACACAAAATTTGAGAGTACTCACGAGAGGGTCCAGCCACTATGCTGAGGTTGACCAGCAAAGGTGATGTCTATGGAAATGTTCTAGAGCAAGAAAGAGAAGTTGAAACTCTCATGAGAGCAGCCTTTTCATCAGCTCTGAAGCCCCACTTCTCATTCTGAGACTTTTAAGGACTTGGTTTTCACAAAGTTCTATTAATTTTTATGAAAGTCATCATATAGCAATTATTTCTGTACTCCAAATCAAAGTTTATCAATTAGTGAAAACATGTCACAGAAAAGCAATTTACTGGTTCTATTGGATAAGCTGACGGGATAATATTTCGAGACTATTTTTTCTGAGTATATCGTGTCTTCCATCCCACCCTACCCTGCCTTCCTCGATGTAAGTAGATAGTTGACTTTGTTCTAATTGTCCAGGGAAAGAAGTAAGGTAACTCAGCAAAAAAGAAAAAAAAAGAAGTACCTTGTGAGTTCAGGGATCCAAGAGATCTAAACCCATATAAGAAGAAATTCCACAGGGACAGAACAGCTCTAAAATTCAGAAAGTGAGAAGGCTTTTCCTCAGACTAGAAATGGGTTCTTCTTTCCCTGACATGAAAGGCCCACCTAACACAAGACAGTGGACAGCAAAATTCATTTCCAGTCTGAGGTGAAGCCTTCTCCTTTTCTGAATTTTAAATCTGAATAATTTCCGTATCATGACTTTCATAAAAAATTAATAGAACTTTATGAAACCAAGTCCTTAAAAGTCCCAAAATTAGAAGTGGGGCCTCTGGCAGGAAGAACATGCTGCTCTCATGAGAGCCTCAAATTCTCTTTCTTGTTCTAGAACAGTTCCATAGATGCCACCTTTGCTTATAAACAAAAGAAGACGTGAGGGATAGAGCCAGTTAAGAGACTCTTAAAGAAAACCAAAGAACTTTACTTCCTTCTGGCAGGTATAGTAGGGAAGCATCAATGGCCTGGAAGGCAGTAACTGTGAGTTACTTCTGGACTGGCAGGTCTGCCTATAGAGTTGACAAAGTTTCTTGAACCCCAAGAGCAGTGGGGAAGGAGCAAAGGACCCCTGAACTCATGGACCAGGAAAGTGGACAACTCAGCAAAGACCTACTTATACCTATGATTAACAACTATATATCTGTCCCCTTATCACTGCCACTCACTCTGTGTTCCCCAACTCAGCATTACACAGGATTCCCAAAGCATCATGCTGCCAGCCTGAAGAACAAGACCTAATTACTGAGATTGGTTTATTTTCCCCAGCAGTCCCCTCTCATTGAGCTCTACTCTTAGAGGTCAAAGGCTGAAATACAGGTATTATAGAAAATAAATCTATTTTTGTACAACTGTAGGGTCTGGGAGTCATATACACAATAACAATCTTAAGTGTGAGCTCTTCTATGTCCACTTTCTATCGTGCAATGATATACTATTTTATTTTTCACTCTCTCCAAAAAGAAAAACAAAAAAATTCTCATCTTGATAGAAGAAAATTTATCTCTCACTTGTGAAAATCATGCATTTAAATAGCTTTAACTTAAGACTTTGGCATTAGCTTCTTAACTCACATCCAAAACCAAGGCTAATATTGAACTACACTTCAACAAAAGTCAATTTAAGAATGTTTAACTTATCAACTGGCTCTACCACAATTTAAAGTTTTGATGCCAAGAAGTCTAGTTATTTCATATCTGAAAGAATATTACTAAGCCACACCTTTCAAAACATTTTATTAGCATATGATTCTTTGCTGAACAAGAAAGATGGGAAATGTAGTTGCATCCACAAAGAATGTGTGGAGACTGCCAAGAAAGCAAATAATTTTTGGAAGTCACCCTTATTTGGAAATTTTCTAGTTATAGAACCTTGGTTGTTTAAACAAAAGCATCCACCATATCTCCTTTTGAAAACATGTCCTTCCAAAATATAGAAAAAGAATCAAATATTATGCTACTCAGTTTTCCTATGACTTACTTGAAAATAGTTTAGGTTTTAAAAAATATGCCAAGCCTGCCAAGAACTGCAAGTAGTTTCCTGTAGACGTTGTGATGTAGTGGGAAAAGCACACTCTTTGGAGTAGAACAGACCTGTTTTTGAAGACTGTCTGTACTCAACTAGTGGGTGACCTTGGGCAAGTAACTTTATCTTCTCTGTGATTCATCTGTAAAAATAATTAAATTGTATTAAATGAGAAAACATATGTGAAAGGGCTTACTGGAGGCTATTCTACCTCTAGGCCTCAGTGAAAAAACAGAATAGTTAGACATGGCTATTCTGATACACAGTATTGAAAAAGTACTGTATATATCTTAGTGAGGGTACAAAACTACTTAAATGATTTCTAAAGGACTTCGATCAGAGCAAAACAATATAAACTAATACTCAGCCAAGTGCAAAATTAGAAACTGGAGTAAAAAACTTTAAAATGAATTTTTATTCTACAGTAAGTCCACAGCATAGAACATTTGAGTTGAAAACTTTCACAGATGCGAATGGACCTTGCATTGAGAACTTTTGTAGATGTGAACAAATCACAGAAGTAACATACATGTCTGCTGGATATTGTCAGTCTTGCTGCTGTGTGCTTACTGTACAATGCAATAGTATACAGTAGTACAGTACTCAATAGTGTACAGAGGTACAGTGCCCAGGATGTTCAAGAAGTAAGAGCAAAAGCAGTGGCTATGTGGGGGACTGATAGGAAACACAAAGCAATATATATTACATGATTGTGCCAAGGGTGTATCAGACTTACTTTGTTGGACTTTTGAATGAATCTGACTTAGGAACAATCTCCCCAAATGGAACCTCTTCCTAAGTCGATGACTTCATGTACTTTGAATGGATCCCATAAATATTTTTTGGTGTCACTACTTACTTTGTAGAATTTGCTACATGTGAAACATCTAGAAATTCTAATATTGTAAAAAGCAAAGTCTTTCATGTCTAAGGGAATTATGTGATGAGATCAATGAAAACTGGATATCAGAAGTTCCAGCCCTTTTGAGCCACAGTAAAATATCACTCAAGTCCACAAGCAATAAAAAAGTGGCTCTTAGAATGAAGACACTAGGGTCCATTGAAAACTACACAGTACCCACCCTATTTCAAGACATTTTCATGATGCCCTTTGGTTGTGTTGAAATCATTCTGTTAAAGAAACCTCTACTCAGCCAGGTGTTGTGGTGCACACCTGTAATCCCAGAATTTGGGAGGCTGAGGCAGGAGGATTGTTCTGAGTGTGAGACCAGCCTGGGCTACAGAGTGAGCTCAAGACCATCTTGAACTGTATAGTGAGACCCTGTCTCAAACACACACACACACACACACACACACACACACACACACACACAAGAAACCTCTACTCTAAATGTTGTAATTCGAAGGTCAGTAAGAAATAGCACATGAACAAAATTAGAGAAACTGTGGATGTGTTAACAAAGTTTCATTGGAACACATTCTCACTCATTCAGCACACTACAGCACCAGAATTGAAGAGTCGTGACACAGCCTGTAAGATCCACAAGAGCTATTTACTATCTAGACCTCTAGAAGAAAAAATGTACCAATCACTTCTCTAACCCCTACAATCCACATATGACTTAAAATCAAAATTAGTGTATCTAACCTGACTTTCTCCAGCTTAAAATAAGATTTCCATTTTAAAAGACAATCATGTAAATGCCATCTGTAGACCGCCTGGGAAAAACATTCTGTGCACAGAAACAGTCCTCATTGTAGACCTTTCCCTTCCCTTCTCTTTCCAAAATAATACAAATCAGTTATGTGGCTCTCTATATTAGAAAATTTCCAATCTTTAATATGAAGTGATGGTAAACTTTGTATTTCAACAAAGGCATATGATTGCTGATCTGTAGTTAGCTGCCTTTATTTCCTTATATTTCTTAAATGAACTCAAAATACATTACTGCAACAAAGCCTACATCAGATTTGGGAGAGATCAACCAATCTTTTACAAGATTTACTCTAAAATAATATGCCTAACACAGATTAGCACCCCAAGATTCTTTGTCAAATTTTGAAAACTTTGAGAACCATAGCAATCATAACTTGGAATACTCAGCAATAAGTAGCAGCACTGCTGCATTCTCAAACCTTCTCAAATCAGAATTGACAATCCGTCCGATTCAGCCCATAGCTCATCCTCCCAAATAGTGTGGTTTGAATGATAAGGAATCTGACTGAAATAAAATAATGGCTGGAATAACTGGAAAAACAGATAGAAAACAGGAATCAGAGTAAAATCTCTATTCTAAGTAATGCAAACCTTCAAGATAGATCCAAGCTCCAGTAAGTAATTCACAAGTCATAACTTACTTGTGTTAAAGGGTCTTTGATATATGAAGCTGAAGAAAATCAGGAGGATTAGCCTGGCTTCTTTTGTTCTTCATGGATATGTTTCAAGATAAAGTTCAAACTAATGATAGCATTGGTTGATAACAACAATGACGAAGACAAAAATGGTCTTCACATATTTTCCAA